>CAJQZM010041760.1:0-115624 GCA_907164665.1 Colias nastes | reverse complement strand
CTGCAGCGCCCACAAGGGGGCGTTATCGCCCACGTTGGGAAAGACTGGCTTAAAGCTTTACCGCGGCAGTCCCCGAGTGCCACACGTCTTTTATTATTATTTTATGATAATAATAATTTATCTGCTATCATGACCTTATGAAGTTTTTGCTCACAATAATACGGTGATTATTAAAAAATATGTGATGATTCTCGATATACTTTCTAAGGAATTAATTATTTGATTATTAGAGGCATCTATTATTGTACTAATATTAAAAAGAGATAAGTTTGTGAATTTGTGAGTTTGTTATGTTGAAGGGGGAAATCTCTAGAGCTGGTGAACCGATTTTAAAAATTATTTTTTAACAATAGAAAGTCACGTTTTCTGCAAGTGTCATAAGGTTATATTTTATATTTTTATTTTAATCACGCTTCATCCCGGACGAATGTGGGACGAGCGGCTAGTTGAGATATGTAATTAAATTTCTTATGATTATATATTTCTGTATAAGTATTTCTGTTAAGATTCCATCTGATCGTCAGTTATTATCAGAGATATTCATCGTGCATGCATACTAAAAATGACACATTTAACACGTTCCCTGTCCTAGTACAAAGTTATAAAATGTATTCGTACGTCCACCTACAATTTTGCCCTAACTTGACAATAATCATTATAAGAGATTACATTTATACTAATACGGCCTAAAAAAATTTTTTTTTCAGGAAAATACTGTAAAAAAAAAATATGACTCCCTAAGGAGTCATGAACGTGTGAACTAAAAATTGTGTGACTCTATGGAGTCTCTATGTTAGGTACAGTGAACAAAATGCGAAGAGGCCTTCCGCAACAAGTTACTGGAAGTAAATTGAAGAAAGGGGAGATTGCAGCTATGCAGAAAGGCAATATTACTGTGCTAAAATGGCACGATAAACGTGACGTTTTACTTCTTTCTACATGCCATGGAAAAGAAATGAAAATGAGTAGCGGGCGAAGACCAGTACTCAAACCTGAAATGGTTTTAGAGTATAATAGAGGGAAAAAAGGTATCGATGTGTCGGATCAGTTGAGTAGCTATAATAGTCCTACAAGAAAATCGATAACTTGGTACAAAAAAATTGCCGTAGACTTGCTGTCAATTGCGGTGGTAAACTCGTGCCTTATTTTCAATGAACTGCAAAGGAACTCGGGACGAAAGAAGCTTGCCATGTTATCGGCACATGAAATAATAATAAAAAATCTGCTACAGGTAAGAGACGAAAACCAAACATATGTTGGACGCCCCTATAAAAAACGATGCAAAGGCTGTTACAATAAGCTCATTTCAGAGGGACAATCTTCAAAACTTGCTGGTACAAAGGCTTCTAAAGTGATAACGTGGTGCCCCAAGTGTAAAATAGTACTCTGCCGTCCATGCTATAATACATTACATTGATTTAAATAAATAAACAACATTGCCTCCAAAAAAAAATAGTTTTATTTTACCCTCTTCATATATGGGAAACTGGCAAACATTTTACGGCGGCTCTTTTAAATTTTCGGTAGCTTTGTTATCTAACCATACGTCCACGAGAAATTTTTTCCTCTTATTCATACGTCCAGTCAAATAAAAAACATTAAATTTACTTATAGATTATGACTCCAACTAGAGTCATGGACATATGAGTTTGGTACAAATGTGACTCCTTTGGAGTCATTGGACAGTGAACGTGTTAAAGCATTCTTTTAAAATTAGTGTTTTCAGTAACAATTTTTCCGATTTTTAATGTTGTAAAACTAAAAATAAACATCAATTTCGTCCAATGCTACCAATTACTTCGTTAGATTGTAATAGATTTGACATTATTGAAAGTGGTCTGAAAATGTTTATCAATGACAAAACATACATATCTATTAATTGTTATAACATATTTATTTAAAAATAATAAAAAAATAATATCATTGTACTCTACATTACGCGTTCTGATCGATCAATTCTGAAAATAATTAAAAATGACATAATCAATGAATTATTATCCAATGAAATCCGACTTTGTCAAATCACGTAGAGATTAAGTTGTACTTACAATGTATTTAGATAACTTTATGAATAAGATAACATTTCAAAATAAATACACAAACAAATAAACAGCATAAAATAACTTGCAGATTATTTAACACACACAAACGACCACTGGACAACCATAAGGAAATAATATATTAATTGAAAGAGTCGAAAATGTATATTTATCTGTGTATGTGTGACAAATGCATCGCTATGTGTAATGTGATTTTTTGATTTAATAATTTTTTTTCTTTATGCATAAAAATGCACAAAAAATTGGCTTCGGCACTTCTCTATGTAGACGACATAGAGAAGTGCCGAAGCCATTTTTTTTTCTTTTTTGTGCATTTTTATTATTAAATATAATTATGCCAAATTTCTTGTTCCTCGTAAGTTCGCTAAAAAAGGCAATAAGTATTTGCTTTACGTATAAATATATAGAGTTTCTAATGCTTAAATTGTAAAATATTAACCTTACAATTGTATCCGGGTAAGTTATTTTTATCAAATGGAATGTGACAACAAAAAATTCCAAAGCATCACAGATTAAAAACACTTAAATCAATTTGATAAGTGAATGAATTTTATCAAGAGATTTATCGTAGCGATTATCTACTTCGATTAGAGTAGAGCCTGCACTTACCATGTCTGTCAAAAGCTGGGCATAATCACACGAACAAAAAACTTTTAGCGCACGTTTATTTCACACTTATTTCTATCAACGAGTATCGATTACTGAACAAGGAGCTTAGATATACACTGTTTCTGATAATTGCCTGATAAGCGCCACTTGTATGACTAAGGAATTAACAGATTACGATAGTATACTTATCACCTTTTGTTACAATCAGTTGTGTTAATGAATTACCTGTAACTGAATTTGGACAAATTCATTTGACATTGATAAAGTTCGATACAAAATTCTGTTTGTTTGAAAACAAAATGTATTACTTTTTAGCAAGCAATAGTTGAAGCACAGATTAGATTTTTGTTTAATGTTTCTTAAATATAATTCACTTAATATGCAAATTAATTATTTTTCCACAGCTAAGATACAACAGACGGGTAGCGATGTGTAGTGTTATTTGGAGGTTTTAAACGAAACAGAACAATCTAAGAATATCGTTTGGGATGTAATCTTGAAACAATGTGACCTTCTACGCTGCTTTTAAGGTTCCTTATGAAGGCAGTATTTGGTATTACCTATATAATATGTGGTTTTTTTTTAATTTGTCGATTGGCAGTTATTGCATTACCTATATAAAATATTGTTTTTATTATTTACTTATAACACAATTTTTTTATATTACCTTTATTTATTTTAGGTTGCAAAATAAGGTTGCGTAATTTAAAAGCGATAGCATAGTTTGATTTCAATATAGAAATCAAACTATGAAGAAGAAAACAATGTGCGTAGTAGTATTATTAAAATGACACACAGATAATATTCATCTAATAAATAAAACAAATAAACTCATACATTTCAAAATATTATGTAGTTTCAACGATGCAAAACGTGAGAGAATCAAACGTTCACAAATTATATACTCTGTTCTAATTGGTTCTCAAAATCATTAGTTGTTTAAAATAAGCTTATACTATTGATTGATTCACAAGTCACAAGGCTTCTTCGTTAGTCACAAAATACGTGTCCTAATTTTTATGAATTATGTTTGTAGACGCTTTTTTGTTTCAATAAAAAATTGTCTTTTCCTTTTGTATAATATTTAGAGAAAAATTGTGAAAAGCAATGTCGCATTATTAATTTAAAAATACAGATAGATACAAGAGAAATTACATAAAATATACCGTAATTTATTCAAAGTTAACGACAAATGGGAGTTTAGCCTTAATAATTATAAGGTGCGTTGATAAACGCAAGAATGTAGAGACGATAAAGTTTTAAATATCGATTTATTTCAATTTTATAATGATGTACCTAATACATTAAATATTATTAATTTAATATTATTAAAAGCACAAGGGGAGCATTATTTTTTAAACTAATAACAACGCTCTCTATGAGATAGAGCTATAACTGCAATTCATGTGCTCGTGTTCATTTTAAAGGTTCCCGATAGATGTCGTACGCTAAAAATGTGTCTTAATTATAACGTATCTACCAGCTTTATGTTTCTACCTACACTGAAGAAGCTAAGTTCTGCCTACTTCGAGGTAAATTTTTATACGATATGGAAACTGCTCTCAAAACTCAAACATTATTTTTATCATTTTTTTTGTTATTTTTTTACCGGGGACATATTATGACATGTTGCATGTAGACAATGAAGTGGGTCATGGTAAAAAAATAAGTTGTGCTATTTGTATTTAAAAACATATGATTTCCTAGTTTTAGGATACATACTATATTTTTATAAGTTAAGTAATTAATTCGTGTCTTCACCATGGCTGTATCCTGTACAAAAAGTAACATACCTATGTGTTTCTGCTATGGTTGCGTTTGTGGTAACAACTACATTTCTACTTGATTCCATCCGAATTAAGTCATCGTCCATTTTTTGTAAAAATTCGTGCAAAGATGTAAACTGTTCTTTTCATAAATTTGATACTTAATATTATCTAAACAGTTGGTATAATATTTCTTATATTTCTTAGTTCAGTTTATTTCCTAATTTTGATACTGTTTACGAAAAGTTTTAATGAATACAAAACAACACAGCAAAATATATATAAAAATCGTAAAAGTTGTTTCAAAGAAAATATTGTTTTATGTATTGTGATACGACACGAAGATTTACTTCGCCCAATCTAACTTTGTAATAGAATAATTTTGCTAACTATTTTTAGACTGAAATTAAATTATATTATCTGTATTTTAGGAATAAGAAAATCAGGGTAACAGGGTAATTAAGGGTATTATTGATTTAGGAAAAGGCATAAAATTTTTTTTGCCTATTTCATACAAAACAGAAATTCTACTATATCGATTTTTTTTACTAAATATTATGATGGTATTTTCACAAAATATATAGTTTTAGTTGCATTTAGTTTGCATGACATTTGTATTCATACTGGTTCTTTTTTAACAAGTTGAATTCGCCGAGATTATATTATTTCCTTTATTACCAACCTAACAATAATGAACAAAAGAATAATTTGATTAGATTTATTTAAAGATAATTAATTCTGAACTGCACCTGTGGACTGAATGTTTATTAATTATCATTTGAGCACTTTATATACGTTTTTTACATCTACTTAATCAAAAATCGTGTAAGTGTTAAAAATAAATATAAATGATATTTTATCAATAATAATTGACCGCCTCCTTGGTACAGTGGTTGACGCGTGAGCGATTCCCGGTGGAGACGAAGAAAAAAAAAATATCTCGGTCTGGTAGGACACAGAAGGCTGATCACCTACTTGTCCCTAAAGAAAATCGATCAGTGAAAATCGATCATTGAAACAGATGTATGAATAATGCATCTGCCCCTTACCCCACTTGGGGACACGGGACTTCACTATCAATAATAATTATTATAGAAACCAGCAGCGCTTGATATGATTAAGACAAGCACGTGATGCGCTTTACTGCCAAAATTAATTATATAAAAACATTAAATTAAAAAAACTCGTGTACCTACACTTGATAGTACCTAAATCTTAAAGATTTAAACATCTAGTTAGTTATATATTTACATAATTATATAGACATTCAAAAGTGCATCTCTAGTAAACACATTATACATACCTAATACAACCTGAATCTCGGCTCCAAGGTAGGATTTTTATAAAATTTATGCAGGGGGCGAAAAAGCGATCTCGCTTAAAAATATCGTTCCAAGCTCGGTCATCCAGTTACCTACTACAAAATACAACCTACATATTAATAAAAATAAAATACTATATTTTTTTAATACTTATCTACTCTTTATCATTAGACAGCCTAACTAAATTTCTCTTAGAAGCGCTGTGGAATCGTCAGAAAGTATTGTAATGTAATTTAGAATCAGGTAAGTTAAGTGGAGCGGTAAAACTGTTTCTAAAGAGACTATTTCGTCTGTAATATTAGCTAGTTTTTACTCTTTAAAGATTTATTTTAATTGCCGTTTTCGTTGATAAAAGAAATGAATAAACTAATAGCTTTTAAGTAGCGCTTTATACTCAAAAGTATTCAATAAAGAGAAATTTGAGATTTTTATTGAAAGAAGTAAGTTACAAACATTTTACAAACTGAGGTAAAAAGTTGTTTCATTGATATTTTAAAATATTTGAATAATTTCTGTTCAATATTGAATAAGGATAATTTCATAAAATAAATGTTTAAAAAATAAAATATAAAGGCGTGCTTTATTAATACATATAAGAAAAAGAACTTGCCACAACTTCGCGACAAGAATCAAATTATTATCAACGTAAATCCAAATGGGTATATAGTTTTAGTAGATGTAATAAAAAATTAATTATTAAAACACGAAGTAGAGGTAACAAAATTCATTAGACATAAAACAATATATTTTACACAAAAAGTTTATACATATTTTCTTTCAATTAATATTTTATAAGGTGTAATATTACCTCCAATGTTTTATAAAATATGAAGATAAAATACAGATCCGGCAATACGTCATACATATCATATTAAAAATGCAAACTTATCTAGCAAGTATTCCTGCTTCCGAAGCTTCATGTTTCAATTTAGATTACTGTTTAGTAAGTTGTCACGTTATTTCATCCTTATGCTACCTACGTTTCGAATATTTTTAAAGGTCCGTATACAAAAGACAACGCCCATAAGTTATTATTACGTTCAAAGGAAGGACGGATGTTTACAAAGACACGATGACAGATGTAATACGAAAAGGTGTAAAGACTTCATCTAGCACCCCGCTATGGTCCGCAAAAAAGATCGCATGTCATTGTATAGCGCCTTTACAAAATAGGCTATATATCACGTGATTTAACTGCCCTTTCCTTGAAATGTATTATCGTTACACGCCCAGATATTTTATTGCTATCAAAAGAAAACGCCTTTGAATGTTTCCAAGGATTATGATATGTATTTTTTGTTGGAGTATCTAATCTTCAGTTTCTCTTGGGATTGCTCTTTCTGAGATAGCGTATACAGAATGCGTATGGTTTTCCAAAGTATATTATCAATCATTGAGATTCCGGAAGGATTTTGAAAGTATTTTTATATTTTACCATACATATGTAATAAATTATATTTAGATACCTACAATAAGAAGAAAATAAGTTATATATTTCCTTGCCCCTGAGTGGGGTATAGGGCAGATAAATTCAGATCGATTTTTATTAGCAGGCAAAATGATGATCAGCCATTCATTATGCTTTATTAGATTAAGGCATTATTTATTAGTCTTCCCTGGGGAACGAACCCGAGACCTTTCGTCTCTACTCTCATGCGTTAACAAAGACGTAGGCGGACTTTTGTGACTTTCTTGAAAAATATTTTGATATTTGAGTCAATTATTAACAGAAAGGCTATGTAGAGTAGGTATGGTAATGTAAAAACTGATATTATGTTTGAAGATGAACATTATTACTAATTAATTTGTTTAGTTTAAAAGCTAACATGTGTTTAAATTTTCTTACTAAAAATACATAAAAAAATATTGGTAGTATAAAATTTATGAAGATATAACACAATATACAATTTACGAACCTTGCTCATTTTTATATTGCTCATCCATTTTAGTAGGTCCATAATCATCGTAAAACATTGATGAAACTGAATCTTCTTCTAAAAATATTTAAAAATAATTTATTTTCAGTTTTTGTTTTAATTTGGAAATGTAGAGACGAGAGTTTTGAAACGACTTTTTAATATTCACATTTGTATGACTATTTTGATATATTTTTCTAAGCATCTATTTAAAATTAAGGTCTAATCATGACCTCTAAACAAATTACATCCCTTTAAAAGGGTCTATCACGGATGATATTAAAATATCATGCCTTTCATACTTACATTCAATCGCAATCAACGGCAAATAAAATTAATAAAAGCGTCGTTAATTTAAAACGTGTTTAATGAAAGCCGAATTAGCTGAAGGTAATTCAATTACGTCGTATGCACCAAAAGCGCCGGCTGAGCACCAGCAAAAACAGATTTTGACAGCGTGGCTTTGGGGCTTAAGCGAAAATTTATAGAAAATTGCATGGTACATGCGTTGCGCTTGTAGGGTGCGCGGAAAGCCGTCGGGGGGTGTATATTTAGAAAAGCGTAGTCGTAGTCTCGTAGATCGCCAGTCTACGTTCGAGTTGCGAGCGGAGCGCATGTCCCTCGTCCCTCTCCCCGACTACACACGATCGCGTTTTACACACCGAAAATTAATAACAATCGGAGCTTGTGTTCTGTGATCCGAACTGGATTTTCGGCCTACTAGTGCTGCTGTGGATTATACGTGTACAAGTGACTGTCGAGCTATTTTGAAACAAATTCAATTTCGAAGCACATGAATGGACTTTAACTTAAATTGCATCTGATATTCCGAGAATAAGGTATGTTGTAGATTTTCTGACTGAAAACATTTCTCTCTACGTTATGGAACATGAAAACATGTATGCGGTTTTATTTAAATTGAAAAACAGCTTATGTTATTATTTTTAAAAGTCGTGAGAAAGCTTAAATCGAAAGCATAGAATCGCGCACTTAAATTACCCATTTTTCATACTTAGCAAATTTCCTTCAATATACAACAAAACAAAAGTTTTTAAAGTATTGTAGGTACGGTCGTTAATAAATTAGTTGAGACAGGATACACGATACGGAGAAAGTTGGGAAACGTATTCAAAGTGAGCTTTCAAGAGCAGTTTGATTAATGGGATATTAAGGGACGTATCGCGAATGTGACGTATGAAATATTTATTGGCGTATCTTTTTCGTGTTGAAACATTAGATCCCGGTCAGTGAACGGGTCCGGTGAAGCGAGGCATGCGTGGAATTTCCACTTTACGGACATCGCTCTACGTTGAGTCGCCTTGAGATCCTTTACTAAAACATCTATTACTTGACTTTCATATAAAGGTACTTTGTACCTTTTTATTTTGGAACTGAATTATTGCTTACAGTTGTCTATTTTTCAGTTCTATCACATTATTGTTTTGGACGTTTAAAGTAAGCGACGAATAAGATTCTTGCTATTCAGTAGCTAAACAAAACAAACATTTAAATACTAATTGATACTATCGCAACTATAATATTTATACTAGTAATATTTCTAGGCATCTTATTATTTTCTCTATTATAAGTTCTCTGTACCTATATGTTATTAACTTACAAAGTTTCAGAGATTTTCTAAGAAACTGTTATGTTCAAAACATTGACATAAAGGTAAAGCATTGTTCAGTATTAAGTCTACATCAAAGATGAATACGAATGTAAATATGTGGAAAATATAATAAGATCCCTTTTGACGAGGAATTTTTTTGGTATAATTATTGTTTATTATTTCAAAGAATATTTGAAGGAATCGTTCAATCTCTTCGTCCTTCGAGTATCTTATTTTATGTGAGTAAATTACTGTGTCAGATTCCTTTCATGGGAGTTTTTCAAGCAAAAAGTCTTTAGATGTGTATCATATTATCTGCTGACGACGTCTTGTGAGGCCGGCTTCTGTTCAACCATTCTTGCGTTGTGGGTTAGAAATTATCGTGGAAATTTTGGCAGACTCGTGATTTTTTATTTCAGCTGATTTATCGAATGTTTCCTCTAATCCAATTAGGAGCAGAGTTCGATTAAAATGAAGGCTTCCATAGATTTTTTACGAACAACTAGCTGTTTATTTGATTCAAAGTAAGTCTCTACAAATTTGAAAAAAAGCTTCATTATTTTGAATATTTGCTGTAAGTTTATTAATTGAATTTTGAATCATAGAGTAAAAATTCCCATCATCATTATTTTGTTTCATTAATTAAGAGATAAAAAAAAAACTTTATTGTTGTATGCACAGGTTGTATGTAATAATTTTATCAAAGAATTAAATAACGTAGTCCCAGTTAAAAGTTAATTGCAATATTGTATTATAAAAAAACCTTTCTAGTTAACGATATGTAATTGGATTCATATGCTAATTGCTTTATGCAAATAATGAAACAAAATTGGTCAATCACATAAAAACATCCTTACACTTGAATTATGACTAACGTAACTCAAAACCAATTTTTTGTATCACTGACCATCAAAACATTGACGTTAATTGAGGGCGAAATGCTGAACATCAGTTTAAAATGCCGACAGTATAGCAATTCGTATACTATTACTACCAATTAGTCGGATCTTGGCGGCTTACTTTGATAGCCAGTAGAAATAAACAGAAAATTGATCTCCGACCGCCCTGGTGAAGGGACATTGGTCGAATACTTACAACCGTTTTGTTTAATCGATTTCACCTGACCATCTAACCAGTTTTAACTAATGAAAAGTATGAACGATTTAACAAATACATGTGATTACTCAAGAATTTACTGTATGCCATTGCTCGAATATATTCGTAATTTTATTAGCCTATTTGATCTTAGTTGAAATCAAACGTTACCTTATTATTTAACGAATCAATTAGTTGCCGACTTATGTTTGTACTCAGCATGAATTATGGATTCAGGATTGGGAGACGTAACTACAGATATAGCTTTGATTAAAACTAGGTTTATTCGGATTAAATTATGCTAATTAAGCCGAGTAATAATTTTGTGTTTGAAACTGAAATTAAGGAAAATATTTATTTTAACAATGTTATTTGTAAGTTTAGAAATTAATACACAATTTAAGATGATTTTAGATAGACTCTACAAAAACTAATACTCGTTTGACAATGCCTCTATCTCAATGTCGCAACTTCTAAAACCCACTTGAAAAATCGTACATGTTAATGCTGTGGTACACCTGCCCATAAATCTCTATTTTTTTACTTTGAAAAATAGGCGTATAGTTTAAAGGCTGAACGAATGTTTTACTCACAAGCTTAACTATATAGCTGCATTTAAACTCTATACTTTAATAGTTTATTTTACAACTAATAAAATTTTAAGCATATCGCATACATAAAATCGCTTAGGTTTTGAGAAATAAGTAAAATAAATATTTCAGGATTCAATTTTCACACACGGCACGATCTGATCCCATACTAAGCTTTCGCTTGTGTTATGGAAACCAGATGGCTGATAAACATACACATATAATTTTAAATAAATACTTATATAGATAATTAACACCCAGACACAGAGCAAACATGTTCATCACACAAATATTTGCCCCGGGTGGGAATCGAACCCACGACCTCTGGCTTGGAAGGCAGGGCCACTGCCAACCAAGCCAACCGGTCAGTCAAATAATATAAAGTTAAAAGTCATTTAAACACAAAGCAGGAACCATAAAAAAGTTACAACCTTTTTTGCGCAGTCGTGCAAAGAAAGAAAGCTCTGTATTTAAAAAAAGACATAAAGTGCCAGTAAAAATTTCAATAAGCCGATTAAAAAAAATTGAAAAGAGATTTTTATTTAACAACCATTGGTGTTTGACCTAACGCAGTTCCCATGTAATCCTCATTCCGCGAAAAGGCGTTAAAAGTTCGCCAACAAACTTGGAAGTTTCTTACATTCATAAACATTTTACTTTGCCAAGTCTCGGTACTGTCCGCTTAATATTTTACACTTAAATGTTGCCAATGTTTCTTTTTGTAATGCTTTATTTCTACAAACGCTTTAAAATATTAAGTGATGACAACGTTCAATTTTACAAATGCTTTTTTGGTATTACGAAAGCTCAATCGGAAGACATCGTTCGGTACTTTATTACTATCATTTTTGTTTTGAAGATTTTAATGTATTGTACTTTTTTAATTAATTAATATCAAGTTATACACTTACTACATGACGTTACTACAAATACTTAAATAAATATTAATCTTAAATTTTACATAAATCCTTAAAAAATCAATAGTAGTTGCAGTATAAAATTTATTGGAAATATTACCTCACAATACTAAATTAGTCTCTACTACATTTAAGGGTGTATAGTTAATGTCAGCAATGTATAAAGCAAATAATGAAGAAAAATTATAGAATACGGCAAATTATATTGGCAGGTAATGAATACACAGCGCTGGATACGTGTGTCCATGAATAACTTATATGATGACTGCTAGAGTCAGTTGAAAGAAACCTTTTTGCGAGTAAAGCATCAAATAATATCCCAATATAAACATGTTCATTTCTTTTTATTCGCTTGCCTTTTAGTGTTTCAAAAATACGTAAATAATAAAAAAATGATGAAGGGTTCTTGACTTAAAAAATCGTGTTTTATTGTAGTATTTGTGTGTTCGATTTTGCGGTTAATTTTGCATAATAATAAAAATAAATTTAGTTTTTAATTCTTTGAAATGTTGACTAATAAATAATGTATTGTATACTTGTATAAATACATTATTTCTCTATATTTTTAAGTTAATGTTGATATAGATTCCGTATCAGATCAAACAACTATCAGAACAAATGTTAAGTGCTGTGTAAATAATCTGATACGATATGTTCTGACATTAACCGGTTCAATATATAAATGGGTTGCAACGTTAGCTAAACGCACCGAAGGGTTTCTATCACAGCATACATTATAGCACATTATAAGTACTCATTCGAGCTCTATAAAGCATACGATGTAGGTTATACCGACGTCACATTTCCCACGGTGGAAATGAGCTTTTCTACCTATTTAAGTCACACACGTTTTTATAGGGTATTTAGTTGATTGGTAGAATAATTGGTTATTGTTTTTTAAATAGATACTTTTGTTGTTATATTACGTATTTATTTATAGGTATGTTGTATAATAATATGTTATTATTTATAAATATGTGCATATAAAAAGGAGAGGTCTTAAAGAAGAGCTTCGCGTTTTTTCGCTGACATGAATTATTATTTTAGAATTAGGTATTAGAAACTGCTTTTCAATGCCATAAAATGTTTTGCATTATTTAATACATTTGGCGTACCTGCGACGAAATAAAATTATTGATCCATAAAGGATAAATGAAGATCGAAACATTATTTCTGGTCGCTACATCGTCTAAACGAAAATTGTTCATTCAATATAGAACCGGTAATTGCTTTGGGATAAATCGCTGAAATTATTTTTGGACAGAAACAATTGAATAATCGACGTTTATCCCTTCATCGTATGGGTAGAGCCGATACGTCAGGGTTAAGAGTTGGCGATCAATATTCAATATCCGGAGAGAATTCGCTTCTTCCGATCTCCGTTGTACATATACTTGTTATTATCCGGATACTCGGCTTTTGGTTTGATTTGTAATGATTGAATAGTTCAATAACGCTTCAATGAAGCAATGGTTTGTTTTGGTAACCGCGCAGACTTAAAAGGCTTATTTTAACTAAAGTGCGTATCGCCACTGATAATAAATACTATACTAGTACCTATCGCTAATATGTACATATTATGGAACGATTACATTGTTAAGTAATCAAACATATTATACTATATTTTAAGTAATGGATACCTTTATGATTAAAATACGATGATTTTAAATAAACATTCATCAATAAGTTTCGTCGAATCAATATGAGATTTAGCAAAAACTACTGAAGCGAAAAATTCGAAACCAAAATGAGTTACGGTCTGGCAAATCCACCTGTTAGATATTTATTTAGCCACAGATTAAATAAATTCTTTTAATAAATTTTATTTTATTAAATAACGGCATATCTATTGGAGGTAATAGAGAAAAAGTTAGAGCGCTTTTTTATGAAAAAATAGCCATTTATAAAATTATAATGGTAGTACAAAATTATTTTGATCAAATCTATCTAAAAATTAAGAAATGATATTATTCGTAAAATCATTAAAACATAATTTGATATGTATTACATGCATTTGATATTTTAAACGATGGTTTATTTAATTTAACATAGAACATTTAAATACGTGGGTCAATGAATTATCACCCAATTAGTTTTCATGGTTATTGTAATGGCCTGTACTCATGTTTCCTTGTATCTGTAATAAGTTATGATGCCTTGGTATTGTGGTTAACACGTGAGTGTAATAGCAAGGGGTTTGATTCCTTGTGCAAAAAATGTATTGTTAAGGTATGCGAGAGTGATCGCTTTCTTATTCAACTTGAATATTGATCAGTGAAACAGAAATTAACTTAAGCTATAACCCACTAAAAAGCAATATATTTTTCATATGTTTGAGTAAAATTTTTACCATACATAATACTAGTTTTTTAAGTAAAGTATTAATTTGATAATTTAGTGGGTCGTCAAAATTTGTGGTCGTAGATCAATTTGCTTTATAGTCGATAATTTTATTACAGAAAAAAATTAATAAGCTTGATGTTAATAATTAGCAATAACATACTTTCTTACTAAAACTCTTCTACCGTAGTTAACATTTTCATAGATATAACCTAAGGATAACATGTACTACCTACAGCGTGAACACTGTTAGTTATGTTGTTTCTGGTAATTATAGTTCCTAGATCGCTTCAATTGATTTTCGCTTCGCGTGCGTTTCGCGGGATTTGCAAATGTTTGTTTTATTTTGCCTTGCTGTAAAATGTAAATTAATGGATATTACGTTCAAGCGGTTTCGTGCTTTGCAATCAGCCTTTTAATCATAGGGACAGTTTAGCGCTTAGCCGAGAAACATAGATCGGAGAAAACAGCATAAGTATATTGGACTGATTTTTTGTAATGTTTTTACTCTTATTAGTGTTTTGATAACGCAAATGTACCTATTTTAAAGTGCTTATTCGAAGCAAAAAGAACTAAACTAATAAAAAACTTCTAAAATCTTTAAGAGATAGATTTAGTATTTTATAATAAACATAGCTTTATTTTAATAGCTTAGTTATAGCAGCATATTAATAAATAGCAATAATATTTACAACAGTCGTGGTCACGATTGTCGGATCGTAGTCAGGATATTCGTGTTGAAGCGCATGTCTTGATTAAATATAATTTATGAATAATTTAACAGTACTTACTGATAAAAAGGGTTCCAGTATAATCATATTAAAATGATACTTAAAAGGACTTGAATATTTAATCCCTTTAATCCTTTTATTTGAAATTTGATATTAGTCTACAGACAATCAAAATTTATCTCAGTTTTAAAAATGGGTTCGATGTCCTTGCGATCCCATCTCAGCCCGCCCGACCGCGCCGCAGGTGCATCGCGAACACCTGCCGACCCGCCAACTTACCATAAAATGCGACTCTAACTACCCCGACAGAAACAATGCTCTATCCCGCTCACACCCTCACAGCCAACCGAGACAACGTCACAATCACGACCGGCAAACTCAATATACGGCCACGGAACGCAGCCGAAGGAATATCGCTTTTTATGAACGCAAAAACTATCGGAATCTCAAGTCTGCGTCAGCGGCTGTAATCACCCGGCCCGGACTTAAAACAATATCCCTGCTTATTTCATCGGGCAGGTGCTTATAAAGAACCCATCTTTTTCTTCGAAATTCTGATTTTTCACCCGCTTGCATTGCCCCTAGCGTTTATCGTGTTTGAAGAGTTTTATTTTTCTTCTGTCTACGGTTCGTCTTGCGTCTGTAGCGGTGTTTGCTTTGAGTTTAGATTGGATTTTTCTTTTAACTCGAAGGATCCCAATGCGGCTATTGAAAGTTTTAGCGGGAAATCCTAACATTTTCGAAATTTCAAAATTTAAACACGCGAACTGTGTTCTTTGAATAAGTTTGAATGTAGGTATACAAAAAGATGAAGCGATGCAATTAAATGAGCAATTTCGAATGGTAATAAAAAAACGGTTCAAGTCATTGTCAGAAATTAATAGACACTCAAATGGAACGCAATATCAAAACAACGAATCAATAAGCAAAGGCTATTCAAAGAATAACGGTACGCTGTTTATAATCTGGAACATTTATTATTCGTGCAATTAAGCGCTTTTGTCCCTTTCAAAAATGTATAAAATACAGTTGAAATAATCTACATCTGTATGGTTTACATTTTTAACATAACGTTTTTGTTAAATTTTACGGAGGCGTATCTAATAGAGTTAATATGGCATGTTATTTAACATTTTGAAAATATTTTATTACGTATTTCAACATAAATAAGCTTCATACAAAATTTGGCATGACAAGCGTTCATTTCATTCATACAGGGAGGGCGGAAGTTATGTTACGTTCTGAATATGAACCCCACAAAAGCGGCAAATTTTAAAAGTCATGCCTCGGTACTTGGAACAATACGTCTTAATTAAATGTTCACCGTCAGACGTGCACCGTTCTACATACCATATAATTATATAATTATAAGCGTTACCGAGGCATTCGATCAATAAAGCCGACACAGTTCTAGATTTGCTGAAGTAGTGGAATCAAAAGGACTTTGCAGGTGCAGACATATAAATAAAGAATGAGCGCGGCTTAACGACGTCGTATAAAGCGAAAGAGGACCAGATTAAAATAAATGTTACCAACGGGACGGCCACAGAGCAGTTCCAACGACGTAGAACATTAACACTCGGTAGTGCGGTTCCTAAAGCAAATATGTCTTGTACAAATGGTATTATAAACGCTATGTACTTTCGTATAACAGTTTTGTCCATATTCATGCAAAGAACTTTTAGCTTCAAAGCACAATGGCATTAACTAATTAGTTCCATTAGCAAATACGACAACGTACAATTTGAATTTATTGCATTGAAATCTCCTTAAGTTGAAAGCTAAGATATTTATCGTTTAATTATATTTTGTAATTGCAGTGGGATAAATCCGAACGTCGGTAGTTCACGGAGAATTTACGATGGCATATCACGCTAACAATAGGCCGCCTGCAGTCTTGTAACTAAAGTCAGATCTTAGAGCATTCGTTTTGGTTTCACCACGTTCCTCTCAGTCTAGACGTAATATTTTCCAAGGCACTATAATAGGCAGAGACGTATCGCCTTGTGTTTCTATTACGTTCTAACGAAGGAGCTCGCAAGAAACGTTATGCATCAGGGGGTGCAAAGACAAGTCATTGTGCATTTTTTGCGAAAGAAAATTTCTATCAAAAAAGCATCGCTAATTATGTTGTCAAAGTTAATAAGAAGCAGTGTCGTCATAGAAATAACGATATCGGTTAGCATAATCTTATAACCAACGCTTCGAAATTCGTCTTTAAACGACGCAATATACTGAATTTCGAACAAAATATGGCCCTCCATTTCCAATTCCAGTGAGAATGTTGCTGCAGCGGCGCGGCGCCCCGCTCCTTAATATTCACGAAGCGGCCGCGCGCGGTAGGTGTATTTAATTTGAATTATCTCCAACTGACTGACAGAATGTCTAAACGAACTCAGAAAAAACAATAGCTAAGGGTAACGTAAAAAGTATCAAAGGAACTGCCAGATCTGCGGTGAATATTAAAATAGCTTTGCGATTTATCATGTCAAAGCACCGCACATGAATCGCAAATATAAAGCACCCAAGCGATTAAAATAAAGATTTCGGACAGGATGACAGAAGCACGTGATTTTGTGAAATAAAGCTGCTCGTATGAACGGATATTATAACATCGTGATGGGAAGAGCTGGCGCTTTAATGCATACAAATTAAGGTGTTTATGTTTAGTCCCGAATAAATTATTATTTAATAGAAAATGTACCTTACATGATTTATTGCTTCTAATCGAATATAATCGCTTACAATTTATTGAAACAATGGACCAAAAACATAACCAACTTAAGTTTTAAAGGGCAGTGAGATTATAAGAGTGACTATTGGAATTAAACGGATCATTACAACAAAGGCGGTTAATGAAGTATCTTCCCCTAGTATTCGCCTCATAACGGAAAGGCTCAGTTTCTCCGAATAAGACTGTCGACCGCAATCATTAACGCAGTACTGTCGTTAGCAGAAGACGATTTGGTGTCTACATTTAATTACGGTCTCTAGGGTAATGATCGTATCGAACATTTTATCCCCTTATATTACTTGGGTTACAAACTAAAACAAACTAGTTATTGTAGTCCGGTTGTTTA
The DNA here is from genome assembly GCA_907164665.1 of Colias nastes. Lineage (NCBI taxonomy): Eukaryota > Metazoa > Arthropoda > Insecta > Lepidoptera > Pieridae > Colias > Colias nastes. Next base: position 97,589 of record CAJQZM010041760.1, on the reverse strand, counting down.
TGGTACTAATAAAAGAACAGCATCTTTGAGCGCGTGTGGTTTCATGTGACGGTACACCTTGCTCCGTATCTAATCTAGTCTCAAGTACTTTTCTAAATATAGAGCGGAATTGCGAGATGATTGCACCGTGAGCGAGTTTGCGGTTTGTTTGCAGGCTGCGGTTGTGTACTTTTTATCCACACCTGCGGTTAGCATCAGTTAGGTGACACATAGTTGTTCAACCGCACTCTAAATCCAAAAAAGATTACTTTATTTTCATTACTTTCTTGGCAATTTAAGATGCATATCAATAAGTTGTTTATAGCAATGACGATGACCTGCTTAGATGCGAAGATAAGTAACTACGTACGACTGAGTCAATATTAACCTTTTGTAAAACTAATGCTGAATTTTTTTTTTTTTTTTTTTATGATATAGGATAGCAAACGAGCAGACGCGTCGCCTGGTGTTAAGCGATACACGCCGCCCATAAGCATCCACTCCACTGGGAAGTGGATGTGTTGCTGTCCTCAAAGGGATTTGGAAGGAGTTAGGTAGAAGGGGCGAGGATGGGAGGGAATGAGGATAGGGAAGGAGAGGATGGGTAGGGGATGGGTAGGGATGTGGGCCTCCGGACCCCTCACTCACCGTACGGAACGCGACAGTAAACTGTCACTATGGCGCCGATATTCTGTGAGGGTGTGGTACCTTCTCCGGTGCGAGCGTGGCCCAATTCGTGCCGAAGCATGCTCGACTCCCACTCTCAATGCTGAATTTGTAAAGTTTTGTCATAAATCATTAGTGTCAAACACGCTCCGTACTCTTAACAAACAGTGTCGAATTTGACGCCTTCATCTATAACTTTAAGCAACTCAATAGGCTGCCATTCATAAAGTTTTCGGTAAACATAACGTGGAATTAGCCATAAATTCCAATGAAAAATAACGCTCCCGTGATAGATATTAAAGCTAACAATAGAAATACGGAGACATCGTTCTATGAAGATGTTCACTTGGACGTTTTGTTAGGTTCAACAATAGGTTTATTTAACATCGAGCCCACGCTGCCCACACGCCTCGCCTAATGGTCAGAATTGTATGAAGATGTAAAAATGAATAAGCTCACTTTATAAAGGGCCAATGATTTCTCAGGCGGCTGCATCGGGGCTATTGTACAGATTTTTTTAGTATATCGAAGAGTCATAATGGGGTAGGTGTCAATCGCGGGTAGGGCAGGTGTAGAGGCCGGCCGAGGGATAAAAATGCTCATAATTTCATTCTGCAGCTGCCCGTCAAGCGTCGATGCGAGCTCGGACCGCGTCGTCCTTTTGTAATTCGAATTCCAGAAAAATATAACCGACAGTCATTATATCTAATTCAAGTTCGGTTACGCTCTGCGTGTGTCGTAATTAAGAGATATTTTCTTGCGTAACGCCGAATTATCTTACTTGTATTATTAATGTATGTATACTAACGTCTTTGGAAAGCTTTTGACGTGCGTAATTTATGTTTCACCTTTCGATCAATATTATGTACTTTATTTTATTGGAAAATATGGCAATAAGACACAATGAATGTGATTCTTGAAAATATAGATAGTATTTTGAAGAAGTAGTAATAATATAGGTTTTATTAAGAAGGTCTCATTAAATTGTGTATTTTCATTGCACCTCATTTAAATAAAAATAATAATAGTTGTTAACATTTTTCTCCTTATAAAACCAATAACAATATCGTCTACTCAAAGCTGTTTCCAAAAGATTTTAAATGAAATACATACCTCCATAATATATTCTTTCATGTCATAATTATGTTAATTACTAATAACAATGTCTTCCGTCTACAGTGTCGTACCTATACTCACACATACGTAATCTCGTCGTTTCAATTAAACGCGCCCACGTACACATAAAGTATACAGCTTTCTACCCCGATCAATTTGCTTTATCTATCGCTGCTCCTTATCAACGAATAAAGTATTTACAGCATAATAAAAGTCTTCCCCCAAATAATAAGTCTCATAACTTGATAATGAACGATTTCTCAACGTTGGAACTCGGACCATTGGTCTTCCAGGTTTATCATCTAATTCAATGCCGGATACTTCGTGTAATTAATAAATAGCTTCGGTATTTTAATTTGTTTATATTATGCATTCGTTTTAAGATATCGTTGTTTATTGTTCGAACGCTTTTAAGGAAGTGAGTGTGATTAGAAAGCTTTTGTTTACAGATTAATTTCCTTTGAATATTTATAATTGTGTTTTGGATTCCGTTTGACGCTGACGTGGTAAATATTTGTTTTGTGTTTATTTATGAATAAGTACATGTTAAGTTTGAATATTCACGATGAAAATTTATTGAATACCGTCTGTAACGAGCAACACAAACACTGTCTATTAAATGTGCAAAATATAGAGAGGTTACTCGAATATTGTAAATTGTGATTCAAAATTTACACCGATAAACGCGAGTTTATCTTATTAGAAGTAGGCAGTGCATTTCACGAGGCAGTAGGCGTTGCAGCCCCGAGTCGGACGAGGGTGGCCTACAATCTAATGCGCTTTGTTTGCTGAACGTTTCCTGCCTCGCAAACTATTCAAACTATTATGAAAGGTTAATTTCATGTAAATATGAAATAACGACCGGCCCACTCCCGGTTCTATTTCCATTATGACAATAAAAGGCCGTGTAGGAAGATATCCGAGCTACCGTCATGATACATTTAACGCTTCTCGTAATATGTCTCATAAATTATGAACATGTATTTTGCGAATATCTGTATCGCATAATTATTGAGACAGTTTCATGATTATTTATTTATAAATAGATACGTATTTGGCCAACTCAGCTTGTATTAATCTATTCATAAAACCGATTCTATACATAGTAGGTTCATTGAATGTTAAACATGAAAGATAATAATTATTCGTAAATGTTTCGTGTGTATCATAACCAAACATTTCCTTTCTTAATACTTTAAACGGTCACGGGAATATCTCATAAACCATCTTTAATTTATGCGAAGAATTTATTCCGAGTCACTCCATAATTGTAAACACATTTAAAATTCTATGTTTAAATTCAAATAATCTCGCTCATAATCTAAGCTCAGTACATTCATAAAGCTGATCACGCCGGGTTCTAAAGAGGGAGTAATCGCGTTAGACTTTAGAAATTGTATGTTAATATGTGGACACCTGCTGAATATATTTGTGTATTTGTTAGCCTACAGCGTGTTTGTGAACGCCTTAGGAAAGCGCTTTACTGTATGCACACTGCTCCGCACTATGTCAACTTATAAGATGGTGTTATGCAAATGACTATGGAGTGGGCTGTGTAAAGAATCTATTAATTTGTAAATGGATTTATGCTCCATACGTTTGAATTATAATCGGCTTGTTACTTCATAACATTTTATACTTCGATGCGTATTTAAAATGTAAATGTGTTTAGAATTACCAAATTAGCGTCTATTACATTCAAAATTACATTATAAGATACGTTAGATATAATTCTTCAACAATATATTACAAACAGATAATTTCTTAGAGCCAAGTTGGTAACATGGGAATGAAATACACAGAGCTCATTTTAACTCACATCTAAATTGAATAATTTCAGCGTCAAAGCTTTGCTTGACAAAATAAGTAACAAGAATGTTCGTGTTCCACACTCATAATGTAATAAAATACATTCATTATCTTATATGAAACCTACAATCTCGTTAAGTAAGAGTAAGACGGGTTGATACAGCTTTAATGATATTGACAAGGTTTTTATCATTCATTTCTATCTACGGGTTTTTAAAGTACCCACACGATACGGCGATTATGGAATCTGAGAAAAAAAAAATAAGTTATCGTCACTGTCAGTAATACTAATCTCGCATCTCGACAAACGTCCGGACAGCGACGTTTCGTAATCGTCACTGGTCGAATTATTAGCCGTTAATGCAGTGTCGTAATGTTTTAGTGGTTTACAACCGGCTATCAATGCTCGGATCGTTTCGGAATGGTATGTGAATTAAATTTAGTGTAAAAGTATATTGAGCCTATATTGAACTTCTATTCATGTGTAAAGAAGATTTAGTTTAGAACTGTCATCACGTCGACTGATAGGTAGATAATAATGATGATTAGTATTTCTGCAAATTAGTAATCGATGCTTGAAACACTCGCTTACATTCAAACGCTTTGAGCCATTTAATTTAATTAAAAGTTATTTAAGTGATCTTAGAATTAATCTAGATAGAACAGTTCTCTAGTATTTGCGAATTAATTATAGTGAGCTCGGCGAGTCATTATTGGAAAACAATTAAGCTGATTCTAAAGCGATTCTTTTGCCCTAATAGTTTCTCTAAAAGATCACGGGGTCACATGTTTCGATTTGAATTAAAATACACTTCCCGGAAATCGGCTAAAATTGGTAACATTCCATTTGAAGTTGATAATTACAGACGCCATTAAAAGAAAGTGTGCTCAGAGATGATAGCCGCTGCTGACTGGTCATATTAAACAAAGTCCGATTGCTTCAATTACAACGGCACTTTACATATGTAGCGCAATGAACCCTACAATTTGTCGGTAGTGATACCTTACAATAAATTTGACTTACCGTTAAGAACTGCAGTTGACTAGATATAAATCTATTATTAATATTCGGTCAGTGCCGACCGACAGATCTATAAATGATGAGTTTCATTTCAGATAAGATCGTATCCTATATCAGTGATTGATGGGTCCCGCTCGTTATTAAGTAATTCTATTACGACGCCTTATTGTTTTCTTCTCCATTATACTCTTATTAGCATATCGTGCTCGGATAATGAAACAGATGAACTTTTAATTATCATGTAGCCATATTTGAGTTTTAAGCAGATCCCGCACCGCTTATATTATGTTAAATATGTAGCGTCAAGGCGGTTTAATTATGTATTTGGTTGCCATGTGAGATGTATTTTTAATGTTGTATTAGATTTCAGTACATCTTATTTCCATGTTGTGTCAAAATTCCATAATTATGTATTAATTTGATTGAATTCGTTGAATAAATATACGAACCTAAATATATACCATTTATTTATATAGACATCAATATTTTAAAAGCCTAGGTACTTTGCTATTATAGTTTACTTCGAATTTCACAGAAGCACAAGTTAAACTATTCTTTTTTAAATACTTCGTAATACTATTGAATACATATAATAATAAAGAAATGAATAAACAATGGATATCCCAATCACGCGAGAGTCCGTCGATCGTGCCGAGTCATGCGCTGATGTATCGGCCATTGTTCTTCTTATGAAATAAATATAAGTCGAATAACTCTTATAAACTAAATATACTCCATAAATATTAAAGATTGTGCTCTTTCAAACGATATTTATAATATAACACATTTATTATTCAGAAATGTATAACGCTTTAATGGTCAACGGAATGCGTAGCCTAAATTATCCACCAAAATTAATTGCAAATGCAATTCTAAAATGTGATTTTGGTTAGGGTTATGGGTCTCTTGAGTATAATTTTGATACAATTTAAAATAAATTTAAATGTATCTGTAATTCTAATATAATGTGTGTTAGTCAATGCAGGTTTTGGTGTTTCAGTGGCAATCATTTTTTTATCGTAATATTCCAAGAATTTTATGAGTAATCCAACTTTGAAGGTCTACATCAAAATATATAGCCCTGTAATTGGCGGCTATTAATCATGGCACACCTTCCCTATAGCTGAAAGAATCTTAATAGATACAACTACCTCAGCTTGTAGAGTATAAATTACAAATAAAAATGAATAAAGTGAAGCGAGCGACTATAGAACTTAGTTCCGTACGTTATTCAATGTTTTCATTTTAGTTATCACTACATAGAACACAAAATCGCTTTATCTGTCCCTATATCCCTATGTATGCTTAAATCTTTAAAACTAGGTACGCAACGGATTGATGCGGTTTTTTTAAAGATAGAGTGATGCAAGAGGAAGGTTTTAGAATATAATTTATTAGGTTTTGACAAAGCGGGCGAAGCCGCGGGCGCATAGCTAGTTTTATTATTAACGTGAGCGTTGACGTCATGAAAGCAGCAGATTTTCAGTATTACTTAATTTTAGTCTTCAAAGATGAGATTTGTTCTCGAATTTTACAAATCAACAGACATTTACATAATGTAGAGCTAATGAATGCACGTATAAAAATGGTTTATATATTTGTGAAATATTTCCGTCCCATTAATATTCGTTAAATGCGTCCATGTCAAAATAAATTACCAGAAAAATTGAGCGCTTCGGCGTGGCTCCGTTAATTTATCGTCTATCCCTAAAGCTAGTGAAACAAAAAAACACAAGCTGAATATCGGAATAGGACCACACGCCTCACCTCTTGTTAAGTGTAATGATATGCACATTTATACGACGCCGAATGTTTATATATGTGCATATAGAATGTTATGTTTCTATTATTCTAACGTTTGCCACACAGATAGAAGCTATTGGGTTATCGAGTTCCAATGTAGACATCTGCTAAGTAAGTTAATAAATGTTCCTATTGCGTATGCGTACAAAAATATTTCCACAGAAACTTTTGGAGATAATACAGCAACCAATTGAACGTCGCAGTATACTGTTTAACCATTAGACTTATTCAAAACGCGTATTAGTTCAGTAATTGTTAGCCACAAAACAAATTTAGCATAATTTCGTAGTTTAGCTCACAAGAAACAAAGACATTATCTCTCAGTACTAGTTTAATACATTTGCATGCAAAGTACGTGTCATGGAAATACATTACTATGTATCAGTATGTATTCGAAACTTTCTTTGAGGATACGCCAAATTATTGTGTAAACTGGCAGTTTGCCCGCAAAGGAAATGTTCTCAGTATAATAGTATCATAATGCCGTCATTTTTCATAAAACTCTGAATAATAATATACGCGACATCTTTTGTTAGCTTAGGCTTTGAAACTTCTACTTTCTTTTCAAACTTAACAGCAAAAGTAAGACGGGTGCAGAATATAAAAGTGAATTAAAATATTCTAATGTACGGACTCCGGCCCGTTTACAGCCGCATCCTGTTTTTCGTAAGCATTTGTTGATAATTGAAGCATCATTCACATTTAATTATTCAAGCTCAAGTCAGAGATGTTAAACAATTTACAATGTTAATTTCTTTGCCAAACCACATGTGTACATTCAGTGAAATGTAAAGTTCAACCGCCCCGTCCCAGGCTGGAGGACTGTCGAGTATCCTTTCCTAATCTGCAATTTAGACTAACAACCACCTTGAATTGTAATGAATTAACAAGCGAAAGAAGACAGTATTCACCAGATAATAAGATTGAATACGGCATACATTTTAAGCATGAACCTTTGAGTTTAAAATTGTTTATAGAGTCTTGTAGGTAAATAAATAAATAAATAAAAAACACTTTATTGTACAATGCACAGATATACAATACAATAATATACAAAAAGAATCTTCACCGTACAAATTGGCGGCCTTATCGCTTTGAAGCGATTTCTTCCAGGCAACCTTGGGATATAGGAAAATGAAAAGATTGAAAAAGGTAGATAGTGCATATACAAGGAGTGAATACAAATAAATATAATAGATATGAGTAAGTTATAAAATTACATATAACATAAGAAAGAAAGAAAACGTGCAGAAGAGGATATATAAAAATTTCAAGTAGAGAAATAGGTAAAACAGAACAGATACAGAATGACTATGAGGACAGATAATATTTTTTAATTGCAGCTTTAAAACTATTCAAAGTTTGCGCTTGCTTTATTGCGGTTGGTAGGGAGTTCCACAATCTTACGGCTTGCACGGTAAAAGATGAATCATAAAATTTGGAGATGTGATTAGGCATACAAAGCGTAAGATTGTTAGAGGAGCGCAAATTACATTCATGAGACGAGCCCATAAATATAAATCTCTTTTTTAAGTAGGAAGGAGTTCTGGGATCGAAAAGGATTGAGTACAGGAGGGACAGGAGATGCGTATTCCGGCGAAGGCGGATAGGAAGCCATCTGAGTTGTGAGCGGAAGTCTGAGATATGGTCGAACTTGCGAAGACCAAAGATAAATCTTATCGCAAAATTTTGAAGGCGTTCTAATTTGTTTAACTGCTCCTCAGTAAGGTCTAAGTAGCTTGCATCAGCATAGTCGAGGATAGGAAGAAGCAAAGATTGTGCGAGCAAAATTTTCGTGGATATGGGCAAAAAATTGCGCAAACGTCTTAGCATTGCAGCAACACCAAAAATCTTACGACTAACGAGATTAATTTGCTCTGTCCAGGACAGGGTTTGGTCGAGAGTAATACCGAGGTTCTTTACAGTAGAACTGTAAGCTATTTGAACCCCCTCAATCGAGATCTTAGGTAGATCTGCAACAGAAACTCTGGAGATGTAATAAGGGCTACCTATTACGATTGCTTGGGTTTTATTTGGATTTATATTCAGTCCATATTTATGAGTCCAGCTTACAATAGTCCTAAGATCTTCATTTACACATCTTATTTCTTGTTCTAGACTGTCTATAGTAGAATGCCTATAAATCTGAAGATCGTCTGCATATAGATGGTAGAGAGAAGATATATTAGAAGTTATGGAATTGATAAAAATACTGAAAAGGAGGGGTGACAACACGCCGCCTTGCGGAACGCCAGCAGTAACATCACACCAAGAGGAATACGTATTATCAACACGGATACACTGCCGACGTCCTTGCAAGTAGCTACGAAACCAATCCAACACTGCAGGAGATATATTAAGAGAACTAAGCACAGCTAACAAAATATCAAAATCAACAGTGTTGAAAGCATTAGAAAAATCTAAAAGAGTGAGAATTGTTAGCTGCTTATTATCCATTGCTAGGTACTTATTTTCGTAGAATTTTCAATTTAAAATTACACAATAGACTATTTATGAAGCCATAAAATCATCTGCCATAGGCAATTATATTATTAATAATGTTTGCAAATAGTGATATCAAACCTTAGTGGCCATTTATAAAAAGATATTAAAATGCATTGTTCTGGTTAGGGAGCGTGATGGATGGTTTACCCAGGTAGCAGCTTATTATATTTTTGATTTAGAGTTGAAAAAATTTCACCCAAACACAAACACTTCTTTTATAACGAGCACAATAGAAGTTTAGAACTAGCGAGTCGAATTCGGATCGGCTACGGCAGTTTAACACTTAATGGGTATTTTTATATTTTCGTTCAATAGTTCCTAATAACAATTTCATCTCATTAATAACCAGCGATGCGAGGAACGCTCCACTACAAAGGGAATATATTGAAATATTTTGGATTAAAGCGTACATTAATTATACTAAATGTTGTCATGCCGTTACAGTACCGTGTCGCACAAAATAGGGTCCTAATTATTGTCAATATTGGACAAAACAATTTAGAGACAAATGTTATTATGTATATTATCGGATACACTATACAAACGAGCTTCAATTAGACTGTAATTAAAACTTTTATTTCGATAGAAGTATGTCCTGTTTGGATGTCATTTCTTTTGTTCAAGTCGTTTCTTTTACATTAGTATGATTTGTTTGATTTTGCGTAAGTACATTAGTTTAAGCCACCATAATTAAGAATTGAGATGCACGTGCGAGGTCTTTGTTATCATTATTATTTTAATGCAAACAAACGGGTGCCGCTAATTTATTTCGATATTTGCGCTCCCTTGGTTCGCTTGAGCGTGGAAAAATTAAGTAATTCATTCGGCATGGAAGGGTAGAGTGTATTTGACGTAAAAAACGGGGTATATAGCCATCAGATGAAATAGCCTCGCATGGCTGCGTCCCAACGGACCTGCCTCGTTCAACCGTCCCTACCATTCTTATTCAGATGTTTAGATAAACATTCATAGATACGCTTTCTGTACTGACTAAAATAATGGCCGCTAGTTTAAATTATTTCCGGACAACGATTTATATGTACAAACTAGATTTGATTAAAATGTTAATTCAATTAATTAAGTCCCGTATACGCATTTTAAGATTTTATCAATTTGATGTGCATGTTTGCATAATGCAACACGTTAAGCTCGTCGTATTTTATTACTGCGTACATAATAACGTGGTTACTTTATTTGTTTACTATTTAAAGTGCGGCTTGGAAGTTAAGTAAAAATTAGGGCGCAGTATTGCCTTATCCGTCATTAGAGGAAGACAGGGAATGGAATAGCGCTGCAGCGGAAATAAAGGATTTGTGTCAAGTACTTAGTTCTAGACGGCTCGCTCTCACCCCGTTGTTCGGAATGCCCACACGAGTGCTGAGCAAGCAACAGAAGTCGGCTCGGTATGACGGCTAATGAAGATATGCGAGTGCACTCGACCGTGCAAACAAGCGCCGCCCGAGGCTCTGTTTCTGTTTACTCCCGCGGGATTAGTAATTTAAAAGTCAATGCGGACACTCAAAAGGGTCAATCGCATCGCGCGTACGTATTGAAAACAGATACCCTTTTCTGTATTCCGGCGGTGGCTCATGAAAGTTATAAGGACTGAGTTGTTGAACTATGTAATTGACTTGGTTGTGCGGTCGCAGGCTTTGTTCTCGAGGGCGGATAATCGAAACGCCTCTGGTCAGTCCGATGATGAGAGAGAAACAATACGATGTTGATATGTGGATCCAGACGACCCCTTGTTTGATTTGCAAAGAGCTATTTGTCGAAAGACTGCGGCGAAAGCAGGAAATTGGACCCGGTTGCCGGTTTCTCTAACACTCGTCCAATTACATCCTTTTCAACAGTTTAACAAGCTTTAGCGACAATCGTTTTAATAAGCGGCCGACCCTTAATTTAGCCTATTGTTCGAAACAATTTTAGTTACCGTCGCAAAACTAATATGAAACGAAAATGTAAAGAGCGAGTCGAGGAGACATGACGCCAGTTATAAAATAGACAAAAGCGTTTAGCTCGAACACGAATACCGCGCTATTTAAGTCTGAAGCGGTCCCTGTGCCATCAATTTTATTTTCTCGCACAAAACATGTCGGCTGTCGCAACGCATTATGCCAGGAGCGCCACACGCAACATTCAATGTTTTATTTTGGGCAAATGTGGACGTGGACGTGGACGTTTCCAATGATTGACTTATCCGGGGGTAATTTGAGAGGCACTCTTGACGCGAGCGGTCGCGCGCGGCACGTCATGTCGCGGCCGACCACCGACCGACTCCCGAGGGTAACACTATACTCTGTGCTCTTAGCTACCAGTGACAGGTATTAAAATAAAGGCTCTTTAATGTTGCCGTTGCATATCTTGTTCTTAAAGTGCCGGAAGCGTGTGTCGTGAAAGCAGAATACGACCGGAGATTTATTTATGTCTATGTCAAAACTTGTGTCGTTAATGATGTATATTGGTAATCATCTTTCTCAGATCTAAATAAAAATGATAATAAAAACTGTTAAATAATTTCAAGATAGATAAGATTATCTAAAATCAATCCATTTCTTATGTATTTAAAGTAAATACAAACACATTTATTCTCTGTTAGATTTTCTCCAGCGCTGCATCAATTCATCTTACTTTACTCGTATATCGAATTGGATACACCTATGTGTACCGAAGGAATATTGACAGTCTCGGGTGGTTTAAAAGTGCACTGTTTTAAGAGAAAACCAATACGAACGAACCATCTGCGTGTTGTCTTTTTCAAATGGCTGGGAGTACAACGTAACCCGATACAAGACTGCGAGCAGGAAGAACGCAAGATAAAAAGAAACAATATACGAGCGAGTTTAAGCAACAGCAGATCTTCTCTTGGAGGATAAGCAAGGATACAAATGCAACGAGTGCAGGCTTAGCGAAATGAAAAGAAAATAAAAACGGATTCCAACCGCGTTAGCTGGCTTAACGCATCACCATAATTCAATCGTACTTTGCTACCAAAAGAGCATCGAATTTATTACAAAACTCGCATAGCACGACCCCTACCTATTATTTATGGCACTCGGTTGGTCTGTCACAAAAAACGGGCGGGTGCTTCGAATGTCTCAGCGGGTAACTTCGGGATATAAGCTGCAATAACACGCACTTCCTCCACTTAAAAAGAATTTACCATTAGTCTAAACCAGTGAATTATGAACCCACCGTTCGTGGACCGTAAAACTATTTTGGAAATTCTATTTTTCCGTCGGTGTAAATATATCAGTGACAAGTAATCCGGATTTATTGAATACACTGTATCGGAGATGTTTTAATGCAAGCCATGTGGTGGCAAATGTGGGAACCCCGCCAAGACATTGCCCCACTAAATGACTTTGTTACTCCATTGTTACGTGGCTACTATTTACATTGAATTCCGCTGTGCAGTACTTTATTCAACTATTTTTAAATTTGTGTTCGTCTGTAATGCTTCTCAGGATTTACATATTTCTATTAATTTAACATACTTTCTTCTATTTTATACATGGACGGTTCCTGCGTGTACCTATTTCAAATTCAAGTTCATAGAATTGTTCTTATTTTCTGATTGTAACACTATTATGTAATGATTCAATCCTCATAAAACATAACTTTAAGAAGCCAAGCCAATAAATAGACATTTGATTTACCGTTCTATTGTACATTTTACAAAGTGTTTTAAGATTTTTTGGCTGTATTTTATTAAAAGCCAGTTCTGTGTTCGTTGTCCTCTGATTGCCTTCCCGTTTCAATACACACTTGTGACTATTGAATGTTTTAATTTACCGGATGTATGAAAAAATACCTGCTGCCAAATGCAAGCGTAAGTGGTGTCATTGAAATCTCTTTAGAAATAAACGGAGATCCCTTTTGCACTTCGGCGGCGGGTCGCTCCTTTGTTATTGAAGAACACTCAAGAGCTATTTTAAATCCTCACTAATTATTCTAAGACGTTAAATCTTACAAAGCGAACTCATAAACCATCTGCGTTATTTACAAAAGACATATTCGACAAACAGAAGACATTGTCGTTCGGCAGCGATCAATTTTAATCCCGAAAACGAGACAAATATCACGAATCGGGTCAACAGCTATCTTCTCACGTTTGTTGACTACTTAAAGTGTGATAATATTTATTAAACGGTTCATTCGAAACGAGCTACGCTAATAAATAAGCCGGTAAGACCATTACGCGTCACGGAAGATTTACAATTTATGGTATACACGTTTTTTATACGACACAGTTCATTGCGGCTTCATAATCCTAAGAATTTGGATCGCGATGCTATCTTTATGTTTTACTTGTAATTAGTATTTATTTATAGCATAAGTTTAAAGCCGACGAACATACACAGCGATCTTTTGTGTATAAAGCGATTAAGAACTAACTAATGTGGTCAAGGGACGGATTAGTTAAGCAATTAAGAGGGTTTTTGTGAGACTAACTCCCAAATTCTAAGATGCGGCACGCGATAGTATAATTTATGCGTTTAGAATAGTGTTACACACTATCCGTTTGAGACAATCTGCTTAATGGGATGAGAAAATGCTCTTGCAACATATTTATGCATAAATTATGAGTTTAGGATACCGCACATGCACAAAAGATACCTTTTGTTTTTGTTATATTTGTGCTACGTTAAATTTAATAAAGTTTGAACGAAGAATAACCTGCGAGCGTAATTAACTAGTATGCAGATTTTAAAAGCTAAATTTGAATTTTAAGCGAGTTAATATTTCTGCATATAAGGACTTGAATGTTGAATTATAAAAAATACCTACGTCAAGAATGATTAATTCAGTGTCACACGAAATGACCCTGCATGCATGCATCATGATTTTTTATGATATCATATTGATGGGAACCCGCAGATTTAAACCCTTTTTTATATATATTTGCCCGCACAACTCGGTAGCATGTTTAAAATTCCAAAAAGCAGCTACTGTGAGAATTGGCTCGCCATCTGTCAGCAACGCGATACTTTGAAATAACGGGCCAGTTAACGCTTAAATATAAGCCGAGTTTACCCCCGCGTCCTACTCAAAGCTCCGTATAAATCATATGATAATTGAATCATATGCTGCGTGTCAAAAGTAATTAACGAACGCTGCGATACGCATCTCGGGCCACATGTGCTTTTTTAATAATGCTCATCTCAGTTCCTCACACGCGACTCACGCTCGAGATAACATCGAAAGCATTTCTTTAATTCTCGTATAATGAAAATTATAACTCCAGCCGGCTATATGATGACTTTATTATATTATACTCATTGTGAAAGTAATTGAACGGTGGTAGGGACGCTGCGGGCGTCGATGTGATCGCATCACCAGATGAAGACACATTTTTTCACAGTGACTTTACTTTTTTATTTGATGGATGACTTAATTGACTCATATAAATGTTAAATTAATGATCATCCTATTTTGTAGAGTTTTAAAAACATGTATGTAAATGTCAAGACATGTAGGTAAACAACATGTCAGAATACAAATAACGGTGTCGGTTTGCTCTATTAATTTTGGGAACCAATTTAGCGTCCACATTGTAAAATTTGTTCCATAAATATTTTAGCTTTTAAAATTCACAATATGTAATTGGTTCAATTTAACCTAAACGATCACATTAATTGCCTATAAAATCTTTCACAGTCGTATTCCGATTATTTTGATGTAACACAAATATTTAGCGCGAAGTTTTAAGTCTTTTCCCACGGACTGTATGGAGAATTAAATGGAATGCTTGTAAGTGCATTCGGTATTATTTAAAAACAAAGACATAATAAAGACGTAAGAACAATTTGTTGAGTGCTATTTTCTTAGTCGGTTTTCGTGAAGGTTAAGGATGAAATATTAGAGGTATCGTGTGCCCACTCCGGCTCGTAATGAGGCCCTCAGGAATACGTAGCAATATCTTAATACCCGCCTCGGCCCGGGGTGACAAATACTCGACGTTCGCGCGGAATTGTAAATAATTTATAACCACTCGTTTTACCTTCCAACACGGTGCGATGACAAGTCGGGTCGCGTGCTAAGATATTGCACGCCGAAATGAACGACGTGAAACGCCTGACAAAATGTGTTTTCTACTTATTGTAACGAAAAATAGCTCTTAAAATTACCCACATAAAACACAAGTTACTCTGTGGATATGAGATAGTAAATTATAATGTTCTATTTCACCTCAGTGTATCAGTGTTAAGTAGAATTATTGCTGACGAGTTTGCGAGGTCGCTTAAATTTCGCTGGCTTTAGTAATTTCGCTCCGTTTGTATATCAAAGCTATGCATCGCTATGGCATCGCTTGATAATGTATTGAGTCATTTAACATCAATAACATACATTTGGCATTAATTACATATACAGATTTAGCGTCCCATAAAACAATTAATGTTGCAGATTTTCATATGTTACATGTAAAAGCGCTCGTAGCCAACTCTATTAATTTGAAATGGTTTGCTGCGTGTCTGAACTCTGAAAGTGGTGTATGGACGAGCTCATAAAATGGTCATAAAGACGTGACGGAGAGCGTGCTACGCGAGTTCAGTGATAGGTTCTTTGATTTGTGTAAAGCAGCTGTTTGAAGCGTTAATAACTTATTCGTCAGAGTTGACGGCGCGGAAGAGGGTGTCTAAACGTCCATACGTTACGACGAAATATAGAAGAAACCGATCCGACCGATCATCCGATATTTAAATTCTAACGTCGCGGCTGCTATCTTAGAGCGCGTTCCCACCGTGTCGTGACGACAGATAATCGTGTAGTTTTAAGTGTCGTGGCTTATATGTTTAAATGGAGGTGTTCACATTTAGAACGACACAATTTACTGTCGTCTACGACAGTTTTTGCAGTGACGACACTTTGTCGTGACAGTGGGAACGGCAAGCACGACAGTCGTAAAACGATAAAAAAATCGTGGACGGCAACTCTATGACGTCCATTGAACTCAGGAGAGTAACGCACTAGTAATCACCAAGCGAACGTAGAGGCGACTAGATTTGTAGCTTGCTGATGATGTGTAAACGACAAAGCGACTGCCAGGAAACGATAAAATGTCGTCGCGATCCAATAGGAACAGCTAGATACGACAGTCGCTAAACGATAAAAAATGTTGACGACAAACAATCGTTATAATGGGAACAGGTAGAGACGACAGTCGTCGAACGATAAATTAGTCGTTACGACATAGTGGGAACGCGCCCTAAGCGACGCCTTGATGCATTTATGTGTTCGTAAATGCGTTTGTCTTCAGTGTTTTAAAACTAATAGTTTATCAAGTCATCGAGGCGTCCGTTAGTGTGGTCGTGGTTTTAGAGGGGCAATTTAATTTTATTACGCTTCTTTGGATATTAAGAGAATTAAGATGGAAGCTATTTTCGAGTAAGCTTTAATGGATATATCTGCTACGCACCTTAATGTTACTTTTATATCATAATGTTTTTTAGTTTAATACCCAAATAAAACGGTTTAAAATAGTTTATTGTTTGTGAGTTACTACGATATAAGTGACATTTCTTGTTTGTGCACATAATTAATGTCTTAATAAAATATTAATTAACATCATGCTAGTTCAAAACTACTAGTATAAAACTTAACCACACTACTTGTAAAGTCACATACTATAAAGTAGACATGTACTTCAAAATGATTCCCTTTGGAAATGTCGTAATTGTATTTATTTGTACACTCGCTGGACACTCGAGAGCTGAGCGATGTCAAAACGTTATTTCAAGTTTAGATACACTCATAATTCATACAAATGCGACGACGTGGAAGCCACTCTATGAGTGTTAAGCGTCTTTCGAAGTCATATAGGAAATATTTTTATAAGGCAACTATGAGTGGAGAAACGCAAGCTCAAATACTTATAAGTACTCCGCATAGACAAATATTTTTAATTGAAAACTAAGGCGTATATATTTTGTAAAGAAAAATACAATTAGTTTTAAAGCGTAAATATGAATAAAGATTTCAAGATGAATTTTATACATTTAATAGACCCTTTTAATATGATTTACCTCGAAATAATTACACATCGTATGTATGTGATGAAATTTTAAACCGTTAGCTCTGTTGGTTCTATAAAATTGTTCGCAGTAATATAATTCGATAAGCCGCTATATGTTTGAGTCGGCAAATACGGCGGTTATTATCAATTAATATATCTGGGTTAAATTTTAAACTCGGCTGCTTATTGAATACTAATGTATAGAGAACTCATAGCAGAATTTGTAGTTGTTTATTCCGCGGCAGTAAAGTCTAATTGGAGACACATCGACGGTTTAGTTGAATCGATAGTTCTTGTTTGATTAAACGGCACGGGAATACTGAGCCAGTCCGCCATTTTATTCTGTGTTCATTCACCACAGTCCACAGCACCCATACCCTTAATTAGCGGAGCTTGAACTATCATTCCGGTTTCTTTCCTTGTCATTAGTGGAGTGGTTATTTGTAATACAATTGCTCGTGGCTTGTAATTTTGCAAATCACACAATGTGAATTGTAGGTGGCTACGTATGTAAGGAAGTATGCTTGGCTTATTTTTTATTTAGTTAGGTACTTGATGAGGATGCATGAGCTATATATAATATGTAGAACGTAGAGTGTCTACAGAATTTGGTGTCTTAACTATAATCAACGTTAGCAAAAATCATGTATTGTTGAAGTAAACGACACTTTGGTCTTTTTTTTTTAATTTGACCAAAACATAGATAGTTAATTTATTATCTATTAATATAAATTGCAAATTTGCTGTTAATTAAAATAAACATAGAGGAGAGGCTGTAGCGGTATTCGCTGGAGCATAAGTAGATAGTTAAAAGCGTTTGCAAAGCTGTTACTTTGTATGAACATGGCGCACGTTGCTTCCTGTTTTATGTGGGAACTTTTGTCGCTCAGCAATCCCAGTAATATCGGTTTTGTAGCAGATGTGATTGGACCGTTTTGTTTTCAACCTGTATTCACTGTTGCCAAGTTTTATTTTAAACGTTTATGTCAACTTCGTTCAGCTTTCAGTTTTGAATCGACTCGTTTCAAACTTTTTACTTTTGTACCCTTCTGTTCTTTAATGTTTCTGAAATAAATGGAAATGTAGAGAGTAGTTTGCTGTTTATACTTCAATTGCACTTGTAATTGGTTAGTCTGTGTTGTGTTTGTTGTTCGTCGTTCTGAAATTGTTATGATGTCACTTTAAAACATACTGTTATTGGAAAGAGAAACAGCAAATTGATTTAACATTGAAGTATCAAAATCAAACAACAAGCAAACAAAAATAAAAAGCTTTTGATATGAACGGAAAAGGCCAAAGAGTTTCTATTTATTTACGTCGAATCTTCAAGGTCTAATAATTGTAACTCCATTAAAAGTTACGTCTTTGTAAAAGTAAACATGGCGCCTGTCGTCAAAGGAAGTCCTTAAAAAATAATGGCCATTTCCTGATATGCTGCTTCACAAACTTTAAATGAATCGTTAAAGTTAATTCCGTGCGTTTGTTTCTGTATTATTCTATTACCGTTAGTTTATATTTCAAACATTATGAAAAATTGCGGACTACATTAAATAATATTATTGCGATATAAGTAAATGTTATTATGGGACTATCCTATATTTATAGGAATAAATCTTAAGTCAAAAGATATTTGTGAACTCCATCTATCCTTTTCAGTAATCAAAATAACGCAGAGTTCTTGGTATCTGGCGCTTAATCCAGCTACAAATAAATACTGTGGCTTGACAGCGAATAAAGAACTGGATAAAGAACGCGCACGCTAGTAATATTGTGACTGTCGCCGCCATTGTGAACTTAATATTTGAATTCAACAAAGAGCAGTGTAGTGATTCCAAAAAACGAATGAAAGCGTTGCGAGCGAGGCGCGCGTCAGATTATAGGCATAAATTATTAGACACTTTTGTTCAAATCGAAGAGACGGCCGTACCCCATTCAATTACTCGCGTCGCCCAACAAGGAGTGCCGAGTCTTTTTCAGATGTTTGTGTAAGGGATTAGTTCTGGATATCTGTGTCGGTATCTCCGTGAGATAAGTACGAATATACGTCAACGTCGGACGACTAAGCCGATTATTTTAAATGTATTCACTTCCTTAATGGAGGTCGTTTTTCATTCGCCGTGACTCCTCTCTGACTTACCGAAGATGCTTGGTTATGATCCGGCCAATGACTGCCTCGGATTATTGCTCATTTATCTGACATTTATTAAATGTCTTGATACTACCAGTTATAAGCGGGAAGACTTTCAAATAAGCTTTGATATAAAATTCATTTCAAAGCCAGACTTGAAAAGATTAATTCATTAAATACAAAACCAAGATCGTTTGAAAAGATAACAATATTGTAAATGTGTACAATAATTTTCTTCAGATTCTCTTTGTTAAATTTACATATCAATTGTATGCGACAACGCATCTCTTTATTCGAATTTGAAACTGCTAAGAATGGTATAATAATTCAAAACGTTAAATGTTCGACCACACAATAGTTTGAAAAGAGATATCGTTACATGATTCCAAAATTTTTGAGTAGCGATTTATTGAAATGAATGTAAAAGTAAAGTCCGTAGCGATATGTGGCCGCCACCCACCGGCGGGCTTGACAAATGCTCCCAAAGGTATAATTGAAACAGGCTTATGATATACCGTTTTAAAAAGCATTTACTCCATTTTTAAATCATTATCATAATTTATCTATTCTCTCGGATAAGTATAACCGATAAATTGTCTTACACTTATACTTGTCAACAGATATGTTTAATGAATCCAAATTTTAAGCTCATAAGTAATCAATACGTAAATTGTAAAGTGTAATTGTATGTTAGATATACTGTGTATGTTTTATGTAAAATTGTTTATATAGTACGTAAACAGCAGTTAGCAATATATTCTTAATTTATGTGAATGCGCATTAAACAAACATTATATTAACCACAATTATGTAATGACTCGTGCCCTCAACCCCAAAATATTTCACACAAACACACAGTTATTGTAAACGGCTTTGCGTTAAAACTGTTCGCGACAGCTGACTGTTAATTAAAATGTAAAATAAATATTTAAAACACGCTCTTATCAAATTCGTGACACGTAATTAAGTATTTGGAAAAATATTTTCACTGACGAACTTAGCCACGCAGTATGTTTTATAGCAGGTGGGTATCTAATTAATTAGAGAGGGCGCCAATTCCCCTCGTCTAGCTGAAATTAAATGTGTTTTTTTTGCATTTTTATTCGTTATAACCAAGCGTACAGCGTATGATGATTAATAATAATTCAAAAACTCTACGTCCGACTCGGTACAGTTGCAAGGAAAAGAATTAAACTTTAATTACGCTCAGCGATGTAATTACGGGTTTCTGCTAAATAATTTGCATGCTTGATCGAGACGCTATAAGTTCAATAACATTGCGGAGTTTAACAAAAAAACGTTATGCTTCAGTTTACAGCTGTTGTTGATCAACAACAACAGCTTGACACCTGTCATCAATCAACTTAAACCGTCAGTTTGTCAAGCTGTATATTATTAGCATTTGCGCGTGAAAGTCTAGCATCTAACCATCCTACGAGTATAATGTATGAAATTAATTATGATTACAAACACAATTTAAACGTGCACAGTTCTGCTCGAGTGTACCGTACAGTAAAGTCACCCTATCGCGTGAGACGCGCAAGGTGGGGTCGCCGTTATATCACTTGTCTACATAACATTACACTATTACAGCTAACCGCAGGCTATGTCGCTGTGAAAACGCAAGGCTACAAATGTGTATATTTTATATTGAAAATTGTATTGAATAGAATGTATAGTAATAGTGTCAATCATATATGGGGGAAGTGTTTATACAAATTGTATTATGACCATTCGTGATAGTAACATAATTAGTTTAAATAATTACGCATTTTACGGGTTATTTCTCTAATTCAATAAAGTTGATGAAACAAAGTCAGTTCTAAAGTAGTATATTTAAAATTAGATTAATTTAAAAATTAAACACCGTTTTATCCCACATATCGTTGAACACGTCTGGATTTACTGTATTCATAAAAATAATAAACCACCCCGAATTAACGTTTACAACGTGAACTGGAATCCAAATAGATTAGACACTATTTGCTCTGAGCTTCAACGTGACTATCTCGTGTTTGAAGACGCTCTCAGTACATGCTCGTACATACATTAGTTTGAGATGTAATTAAATGTTTATTTAATTACTGACACGCACCTGCATGTTCCGTCACAACATTTTGATTTGACGTCCGTTTGGTTAGAGAGCAATATTGGGTTCCATTTGATAGGAATTGTGAACGTCAAGATTGTTTGAGTGGATTTGTATAACTCTCGAGTTTTGGTTCTCATCGCTTGTCTGTTTGTACCTTGGAGTTTATTCTTTATGATAAAAAGATTATGAGGAGCTATTGACATTCTATAACCGAAGTATAATAATATTGTCTGTACTGCTTATGTTGTCAATATTGTTATGCTACAGTTGTAAAAGATTCAATAATTTTGGGAGCTAATAAGAAAATCAGTGGCTCTACAAAATGCTTATTATGGTTGATAGCTAATTTGTAACCTGATCTTTGTTAAAACTTGTTAAAAAAGATTTGAATCTATATTAAAATGATAACATGTTCCCAATAATTTAATTACTATGACTCACCAGTGAGCATTAAACATAAACGCGCGGTACTAAATATAGTTTACATTAAATTGTGTAAACCCGATGCATAATTATAAGTTCAAGTTACATGAGTGGTTATTAAGATGGCAGTCGAGCGTTCTCAGAACATCGTCAAGTTTTGTTTTCTCGGAATGAAATCTGATGTTTTGACGTTTTGAATCGTTCTTAATGTGCCATTGCGTGTTTGTTCGTTTTATTTCGAATGGAATGTGTTTATTACTGGACTGGTTTAATAGATTTGTGAGATAACACTTTTTGACCCTTTGGGAAATACTGTTAATATTGAAGGCGTTTTTGTAAGGTGCTGCGTAATTATGAAATCAATGTAAGAGCTTTTGTAATATCATTCAATTAATATACCGTTCATTCGATTTAAATTATATCTAGTTTAGAAGAGATAAGAGAATTATTTATAACTGAACCGTGTCTATCTAATCCAAGAAAGGTACAACAGGTCTTCTATAAATCGTTGATACATTAAATGACAGCCCCGACCAGTTTCTTACAAATGTTCTGCAGGTTCCTAAATAAACAGCCGCCCACGTTTGTTTATGTCTTACAAGGAGATAATACGACTAGACAAACCTTAAGAAATGCAATAAAAAGATTTATTTCAAAAGATAGGACAATAAGTCTTAAATGATGTCAATTATTCACTGCCTCGATGGGATTTATAATAAGGCTTAATCAAAGCCGTAAAACGAAAGTAGGATCACTTTAATCACTTGGTGCATCCATATAGAAAATTTAATGTAGCAATGCATTACCCACTCTCTTTACCTTCCAGCTTTCGAAATATAAATGCGCCCCTGAAAAGGTTCACGTTAAAATTTAAAAGCAATAACTGACTATAAACTTCAATCCAGTTCGGCTCCGAGCGCAATAGCTGAATTACTTAGGAATTTGCATAGTAGCTACATAATTTCTTACAGCAAAGCGTTTTCGAGCGAATCTTAAAAGCGATGGAAATTTTAAAGAGTTTGAAAAGAAAATTAAGCAGGACGCTATAGTCTGAAAGCGGCACGACCAAAGTCGCTACATCGCGCAACTTAGTTACGTACGCTCGGAGTTACCTCGTTAACGCGTTGAAAAAATTACAGGAGCAAAGTCGAATTAATCTACGCGATTTTTTTCTCTAGCTGAGCAAAGGAAATACTGTGCTAATGAGCTAGATTGTTAACTGGAGCCTAACGCTCGCCTTTGTGGCAGGTGCTCTTGTTTAGCTTTGCGCTGCAAACTTTATATTAAGGGCGTAATTGCAAATAGACAGTTATTTGGAGCTAGCGCTGGGAAGGAACGATCATGATATTATATCGTTGGAGAAAGGCTTCCTTTCAACGATATAACTAAAATTTCAATAAAAGTATTTTCACTTCAAAATTGCATTTTGAGACGTTCAACTAAATAATTAATTTTACCGCTCTATAATTAATGAGTTTATAATGCTGCATTCATTCCTCTTAAAAATTTATTATCTTTCAAAATAATTAATACCATTTCATGGGTTTACGAAATATGATGCATGCGCTGTCTATTTTTCGCTTTCATACATTTATTTTCAATTCTCAGTATAATAGCGCTGCATTAAAATAGATCCCCGTCAGCCGCTCGCCACGATACACGCTTCAGATAAATTCCCTTCATTTTTCTCTCTCTCACGAGCCGTCAACGAATAAATGCTTCCACTGTCTTTTTTGTACGTGCAACCGAAGGAATTACAACATTAATCAGCCGAAATGAACCCTTTAGCGAAATGTCAAAAGGTTTACTCGGCTCTACACATAACGAGTTGCGCTTATCCATAATGGAAACAAAAGAATGCTCGCTTGTTCACTCGCTATCCGTCCATCGCTGCGTATTTTGCTCAGACTGGTTCATGCAATACAATTCTCTGAGATAAGCTCAAGTTTTGTTTGACCAGCATTTATTCAAGCCCGTGTACTAACTGAGAGGTATTAAGCCGAATGGCTATAATTCACTCTTGCTTATTTAGGACTGTGTTTTAGGAGTATCTTTTGTCCGTTTCAGCGAAATTGAAAAAGGTATCTCAAAGGACTTTCGCAAAAGTTGGAGCTGAGATTTTTGTTTGATATTGGGCGCATGTGAATTGAATTCCATTAGGTCGCGTGTGGCATTCATGTGAATGAGCGGCTCGTCCTGTGTAGGCCCGTCCGTCCGTCCGAGCAAACATTTCCACTTGATTAGAGTACTCGGGACACCTGTGCCGGCCGACTTTTCTGCGCGCTTTGTTTTAAAGTTCGTTTCGCCCGGAAAAGTTATATCGCGGATCTAATGCGGGCGACGTCTGACTTCTGCGCGATGAAAGCGTAAGCTATCTGATCCGAATTTAAAACTTTCTCTCCGTAATTGAATATAGTATATAAGGAACCAATTGTATTTTAACCGTGCTCTTGAAAATTGGTGCGGCAGCCGTAAACTTTTATGCTTCGCTCGTAATGTTTACAGACAAGAAATACTCGCGTAGTTAGTAGTAAGAAAGATCATGAATTACGAGGGTCCATAAACTCTCATTTATGAAGGTCTGTTTTATAGGGTCTTAAACGTGAATATCCTTTATCGAAGCATTATAATGCTTGTAATAGTGCTTTTAGAAGATAGTAAATATTATGAGTGATGATTATATTGAGAAAGTGGTACGAATTGTTGATGACATTTAAATAATAATATATCCATTATAGAATAGTATTTAATAAATTATATTTTCATTGTTTCAGATTTTATTTGCAGTCCTAATCAAAACCAAAAGCTAATGAATTGGATTTCTGCAGCGTTATAACATCAAGCCACTGCCTATAATTAGGTAGGTAAGTTAACAAACCCACAATTATTTTATATTGTCTATTATTACAAAAGCTTTGGTTTTCTAAGAAAGAAAATAATTTAAATGTTGTTCCCTAACTTGATCTCCTCTAGTATTTCATACAAACTAAATATGTATGTATAACATAAAACAGGCTTGCAATGTACTAACAGCATACCGTCCACATTCACCAATTTGTCATGAAAATCAAAAGAAAGGGGTGATTTGTATCTTTTTTCAATAGAACAACACCTGCGGACCATTTGTGCGGTGTTCCCTCTAAGCTTTGTAAATGTTCCACCATTTGTACCGAGATTGAAAAACTGTTTCGTTTCACAATTGCAGCGTTTCGGTTCCGATTTCGTATGGCTATTGCAAAAAATTGTTCTTTTATGCAACCTTTATGAGAATACTTTTTTGCATGCTAGATACCGAATGTGCAACTTCGCAAAAGATTATCTTGGATGCATTAAAGCGATTGAGTTTGTGAGAACCAGTTGGAAATCGGAAATCGGACCTGATTAAAGTTCTTCCTATTTGCCTTATTGTACCCGTTCATGTTGCCCCAAAATTACATAGAGCATGTGATAAATGTCCTGTTGTATGAAATTACAAAATTTCTACTTGAAATTACTAATTAGTAAATCAAGCTTCAGTCTCCACTTGATAAGAGTCGAAGAATACAGATGTAATATCTTCGATTGTAATAAAAATAATCGTCATAAATAAATGTTTAAAAAGCCATTACTAAAATTACTCTGAATAACATTTTATCTTGGAAAACATTTCGTGGAAAAAATATTTAAAATAATTTCGTGAAGTTCAACGTTACATAGCTCGTGCTATATGTAAATATTTTTCCACATGAAACTAAAATGGGATGAAAACTAAAGTAATATATAAATATTAATATAAATTAAGTTTTCTATGTGTTGATATTTTCTTGCTAAACTTTACAATACAGTTTTTGGCTCAGACATGTAGCTATGTAGATTTCCAACGCGTGTTCAATCGGTCAATCTCACGTCTCGCTGAATTCAAATGACCACAAGCGACAGCCGGGCCCAAGCGATGGATACCGATACTGATTAAATTTTACAAATAAAATGATAGGTTTTATTCTTAGATTAAAATGTAACAAAAATGGTCGTAATTAGAAGCTCTTTATAACGAAGATCTAATAAACATTAAAAACGCCCGCAGGTGGAACTTTTTAGGTAGATATCATTTTAAGCCCGCAGGCAAAGTTTTTATTCGTTAGTAATAATTTTGGGTTATGCATCGAATGAGTATACAAGCAGCAATAGTGATATAACACAGCTATTCAAATGATATAACTCAACTCAAATAAATTACTTCACCTTAATATTATCGATAGGTAAATTCAAACAGGGTACGTTCGTGTAACAATTCCGCTATTTCATTATCATACAAACTTTGGTACAGCTCGGTTACTTAGCAATTTCCCTGATTAAGGGTATAGTAGGTACGTGCAGTGGCGACACTGTGGCAAATAGCTCGATCGTGAGCTTCAATGAATATTTATGCTTAAAGCTAACTTAATATTTGGGTACGGTATATTTGACTGTAGACAGCTGGCAATTCTATGAACATATAAACTGTTATTTCAAAATATGTTTTATTCACAACGTGTAACAAAGTTCTGTTGAATTTACAACGGATCGATTTGTATCGCTTTGTTCATTTTTGTCAAAAATAGTTCGGAACTTTTGTAAATTATATTTTCTGCCATTGATTACATTTCGTTCTATGTAATATCGATTCTTAATTGAAACTGTGGGTGGTTTCTGTATCTCGGAGGGATTATTTAAAGGCCATAAAATTTCAGTTTGGGATTAACGTGCGTAGTTTCGTTTAAAATTTGCTTCGTAATCGAGTGGTGTCATTTCTCATACGGGCTCTAAATTGATGTTAGATGGCCGCTCAGAATGATGTTCCTGCATTGACGTGCTTTTGTCTGACCAATTCAAAGGTATAAGTGGGTCAGTGGAATTTCGGAACAGTTCTGGAGAAGTTTATGTGTGCACACGCTTTTGTGTTCAATTGTACCTATATTATGTTTAGTTTATGTCAATATATTCCCGACAATGAGCTCTCTGTTGAAGGCTTTTACATTATAATACAACGTTATGAAGCACGCTTATCTAGTGTAACACAATCGTGACTTGCCTTTCAAAAACTGTTATTCATCGGCGTTCATATTTATAAAAGCTCGTAATCAGAAAATGGAATCGCAAAAAAGCTTACCGAATATCAAACAATAAAGCATTTTAGCAATGAATATCGTCATGTTTAAGGAGCGTGCCGTCAAAACAAATGACGGTTAAAAATTCAGCGTAATATAAACAAAGGCTTGTTTGGTCGTAGGCTGTAGCGGTGCGGGAGGTGAGTCTCATTTCGACAGGCGGATAAGTGCTGGCGTAATCTGTGCTTGGGCTCGTGTAAATGCAAATTGTCCCATAAAGCCATCGCCCGTCCCCTCCCCTCCCCTCCGCGGGTCGCTCCTCCCTGCCTTAATGAAGAGTATCTCCTCGGTTCCAGCTAGTTCGTCATCTCGACGGCGGTTTACTGGCTTTACGAAATTAGAGATCCCTTGGAATGGCTACACCTATGTATCGACTTTAGGTCTCTGAAATGGCCATTCCACAAAATCGATCTAATCTAAGTTTACAGTTCTCGGCTTCTGTTACGTGGTTTTAACGTTATTGGGCCGCACCTTAACATAATTATTGCTTTATATTTATGAGCTTTCCGTTAATACCGCACCTGTTTCAATCGTTGTAGTCAACTTTGAAGACTTGTTTACGAATTCATGAATATATTTTTCAGTAATATATGGCGCTGGGATTGAAAGGAAATAAAAGTTGGTTGATTATTCATGAGTTTTGTATTATTTTAATATAAATTATTTTTTGGTCGAAATCCTAATGTTAGATATTTTTGTTTCAATGGTTGTGAATTGTGATGCGTATTGTTTATTTTAAAAGTTTTTCTTAATACGTAAAAATCATTTCACCTTTATTTTGCCTTAAGGCGGAGTTGCTATTTTTTCAACTTGATCCATTTTTTTACATTTTAAACAAAAGGACCAAGTAAATAAGATTTAAACAGGAGAAAACGGATGTCGACTAAGCACCAAATTGTCATTGTGGTTACATTTCCGTATTTGCGGATCGCAATATTGTTCAAGTCAAGGGCACCGCGTCGCCCTACTTGCCTAATTTGAACAGCCTCAAGCCAAATTCATTAACGATTCGCGACTAATAAATGTTTTATGAACAAAGAGCTTCCCCTTTAGCGGTCGTAGGTGAAACAATACATACGCGGGGACTCAGTGTTGAATTACAAATACGACGACTTGACGTGAATTCGAATAGGGCGGGCTATTTGTACCTCAGTCTCGCACGGGATATAGTTTCATTGTTATATTGTTATGTCTCATGTAGGTACGAGTTGGGAACGTTTTACTCATGAACTGTATTCGGAGGTCTCACGAACGTCGACTGAAACTTGGTAGACGGCGATGCTTGTACTACACGTAAGTTTTTTATGAAGCGTAGGAGCGTGTAAGCTCGCAGCAACGCTTAGATCCAACATGCAAATATTCCCTTTTTACTTGGATAAAATTATGTGACGGTATATTGAAAGTTTGGCGCGGCGCTAGAATATAGTCTTTTGAACATTATTAAATGTACGACGCAATTTTAAATTTTATTTTATTGGATAACTTTCAAAACAAGTGTATAACGAAATATTCGAAACTGTAATACGAAATGTGATCTATTGTACATGCTACGAAGTAAAGTGAATTACGCAGCATTCCCAATGCTTTTTATAACGATTCATTATACAGGGTTACAGGTTAAGTCGACCTATTCCTGTTAAGAGCGTGTAGTAGGGGTCAAAACAAACTGATTTGATCCTATAATACCATATCCAAAAGTTAGCCGTTGAAGAGTTATTGCAATTTTAATTTTTTTCTTGAAAATGCCACTTTATCTTCGCATTTAGCGTTTAATTTTTTATTTTACTTATTTGGTCTGGGTTTTTTTGAGTTTTTATGTAAAGGTTGAGTTAAACAATAATTCTCAGCAATAAAAATCCATATCGCTGCAAACAATTCAAAGAAATGGCTTTTAAACTAAAAATAATAACATTAAAGTAATTAAGTTAACTCGTTTTAAACAAAGATATTGAAAAAAATCTCTATGAAAATGTGTCTGCAGATGTTTTTAAAAACATGTGCATGTTCTTAGCTATGTAAAAAGGTATGATAACCTCAGGTAGCATTCGTAGATTCCAAGAAATCGGGGATAAACATGGGACAGTGTTAGTAAAATACAACATCAGAATAAATTTTGTCATAATTTATTTTTCTTAAAAACTTTACAGTTCCTGCTCAACATGTCTTCCTCTATTGCGAACACATATTCGAAACCTTTTCCGCAGAGAACTCTTGACTACCCCAGTTGTTAATTGGTTCCTCATCTTATTGGCTGCATCGATAATTTTTTGTCGTAAAATATCAACAGATGGAATCGGGTTCGGCTCATTGTACACCAGACTCTTCATATGCCCCCATACGTAAAAGTCCATGGGGGTTAGGTCTGGACTTCTAGCCGGCCATGGTATGGGCCCACCTCTTCCGATCCATCTGTTTGGATAGTTGATGTCTAACCATTCTCTAACACTTCTTCTGTAATGTGCAGGGCAGCCATCATGTTGGAACCACATGTCTCTTAACAAAGTCAGGGGTATGTCTTCAAGTAGGTCGCTTAAATGTTGGCGCAGAAAGGTCTCATAATTTTCACCATTTAGGTTGTCCGGAAGGAAGTATGGTCCAATTAATTTATTTGAAATTATCCCCATCCACACATTAAGACTGAATCGTCTTTGTGATTTTTTTTGGAATCTTCTTGTTAGGATTGCCACGTGCTTTTGGAGCCCAATACTAATACACTGAAGAATCTCTTTCTTATGGCGTCCCACAGGGAAGTGTTCTAGGACCGACACTGTTTCAACTATATGTCAATGAATTATGTGAGTTGCCCATTACGAACGCTAAAATACTTTCTTATGCAGATGACACAGTCTTGATCGTTCACGGTAGTTCTTGGAATAGCTGCCACAAAAATGCAGAAGCCGCGCTACAAACAGTAATGTTGTGGTTGAAAAAAAACTTATTAACCCTTAATGTCAATAAAACTAAATTCGTTACTTTTGCTAGCAATCTGTCACAAATACCTGATGATGAATTTTCTATTACGGCTCATAACTGCTTGCAGCAATCAGATACCTGTGATTGTAACTCAATTGAGAGAGTATCTGAGATTAAATATCTAGGAGTAATAATAGATTCGACACTGCGTTGGAGTAGTCACATTCAGATGGTCTCAACTAGAATTAGAAAAGTCATGTACCCTATTAGAAAACTCAGACTAGTGAGTGATACTAAATTATTAAAAATCGTTTATTACTCTCTAGGTCAATCACTACTCACGTATTGTATTACAGTATGGGGCAACACACACAAAACAAAACTACTTCCACTCGAAAGAACGCAAAGAGCCTTGTTGAAAGTTATGTTGTGTAAGCCTTACTATTACTCCACCTCTTCCTTGTATAATGATTGCCAACTCTTATCTGTGCGTAAACTTTTTATTTTCAATGCAATGTTAAAAAAACACAAAACAATAACATTTAATCCTAATATATTGATGCATCGGAGGAATTATATTGTCTGCATGACTGCAGCAGTAAGAACGGATTTGGCCAAACGTCACTTTAATGTTGGTAGCTCATTTTTATATAACAAAATAAATAAGTCTCTCAATATTTACTCTCTAACCTGTAATAAAATAAAACCGATTTTAAAGGAATATCTTTTAAAACTATCATATGAGGACACTGAAGCTCTATTATTGTAAAGATCATAAAAAAAAACACACACACACATTCTACACAAACGTATACACACATTCACACACCCATACATACTCTCTTACACACTCATGTTTATTGTAATGTAATGTAATTTTATCTCCAATGTAAGGAAATTCTAATATACTGTAATTTTAATTTTAATCTTTAATTTTAGAAATAACATAGTCATTTCTAGTTAATTTGAGGGGTGGGCGCAGGTATCTGTAGCACAGTTTTTACTACCACAGATACCGGAGTTCCTCCTATTTTTATTGTATAATTTTTCAAATAAGTTTATGATATTAACTTTATGTGTAACTTTATGTGTTATTTTGCTGAATAAATGAATAAAATAAAAATAAATGAATAAATAGTGAGCGTTATGGTAGTTTGTGATACCGTCTTGATCAAATTTGGACTCATCTGTCCATAAATTTTTTTTGAAAAACGAGGGGTTTTCCAGGTCCGCATTCAACATGAATCTACAAAAATCTAGTCTTCTTAAAGGATCTCCTTCTTCCATCACGTGCAGGGCCGTGTAGTGATATGGGTAATATCCTGAAGTGTTCATTGTGAACCATACTTTCCACTGAGACAGACCAAGTTCTCGGGCAACAATGTTTGTTGATGTCGTGGGATCCATTCGAAAAAATCGCTTAATTTCATTTTCCTCTTCGTCTTCCTCATCCCGGACAGATGGCCGACCGACGTCTGTTCGTCGTCTTAGAATCGAACCAGTTTCTCTAAGGCGACGATAGGTCCCTTCGAAGACACTAACATCTGGTGCACGACGGTCAGGATAGCGGGTCATGTATTCCGCACGAGCATGTGCAGATACACCTTGACAAAACCCGTAACACATCAAAATGTCAGCATATTCTTCGTTAGTATACGAACTCATCTTGAAAATTCAAATCGCAAGCAAAAATCAAAGTCCAGTTTCGAGCCACGGTCACAGAATCGGAAGAAAATCAGTCCAAAAAGAAAGCCAAGTCGCGTTGTCAATACACAGAGGAGCACAGAAATCGCATCTACTACGGACGAATCACATAAGCAGACTAAAAAATACAAAGCGGCATCCTTCGCCCCATACAGCTTCGTCCATCACCTTGCTCGCTCTCTCCAGTAGGTGGAAGCGAGATAGTTGCAGCGTGTGAGTGAGACATCATAATCACGCGGCACAACCCTTTATTGTTCGCATAGGCAGATAATAACTAGACCGATGTTAATGAGCTATTCTAATAATTATTTCCCCATACCAAGTTTATCCCCGATTTCTTGGAATCTACGAATGCTACCTGAGGTTATCATACCTTTTTACATAGCTAAGAACATGCACATGTTTTTAAAAACATCTGCAGACACATTTTCATAGAGATTTTTTTCAATATCTTTGTTTAAAACGAGTTAACTTAATTACTTTAATGTTATTATTTTTAGTTTAAAAGCCATTTCTTTGAATTGTTTGCAGCGATATGGATTTTTATTGCTGAGAATTATTGTTTAACTCAACCTTTACATAAAAACTCAAAAAAACCCAGACCAAATAAGTAAAATAAAAAATTAAACGCTAAATGCGAAGATAAAGTGGCATTTTCAAGAAAAAAATTAAAATTGCAATAACTCTTCAACGGCTAACTTTTGGATATGGTATTATAGGATCAAATCAGTTTGTTTTGACCCCTACTACACGCTCTTAACAGGAATAGGTCGACTTAACCTGTAACCCTGTATAGTCTCAAATCATTCTGAGATCGTGACGAATGCTATAATTGTTGTATTGGTTCACGAGAAAAATAATTATGGAAGTTTGAAATGTTATATTCATGGGCGGTGAAGCGAAACGGTGGGAACATTTTGAATTTGGCTTACTCTACATTTGATACGAACGGAACACTTAGTGGTTTGAAGACCACAAGGGTTTATTCTTTGAGAGTTGTTCAAGAAACGTTTTCTAACTTTTACCGAGAGTATTGCTTTCACTCTAAACTCGGTTTCTTATAGCTCTATATCATTTATAAACTAATATTTTATTTTAGTTCTTTGTATAGGTATTTAAATCCTTTTAGTATCTAATTACGAAGTCGACGGGTAATGAATAGTTATAAACATTGTTTTGTTTATTACACTATTTTCTCATCACACATTGACTTACCATTTAACTTATTTTTTATGGTCCATTTACCAATTTTGATTTATACACGCCGGCCGCGATTAGTAACCGATATCTCTAGATTTAAAATCTTACGACTCTTTAGATATGTTTGATACACGAATATAGTTCTTATTCCTTAAGTGTATTGGCTAGATTGGTGTTCGTAGATGTAATCGATACGTCCTCTACCGTAGATAGATCATCGGATAACATGCGGTTGTGGTAGGCGATCTCGTGGGAGATGTCTCATAAACACTACGCATTTTGAAGGTAAATGGGAGTTTCATATATATGAGTTTCAATTTCATGAAATTTGAACTACTCGGATTTGTGTTGATACGTTCCTATTAGGATTTGAGGGGTTTTTATCGTCGTTGAAATTATAAATGTGTTGTTAATCTTATGTCAATTGTATCTATGTTAATCAATAATAACTCTCAATAATGTATCCAAAACTTTGAGGTAAATGAACACCCACGTAAACTTAGTTTAGAATTTTGATGTTAATAATTAGCACCTTATAAAGATATTATGTTTTGCAAATAACAAACTTTTAATAGACAAGGACGCCCCAAGTTAGCATTTAGATATTTTAATGAATCTTGTTGTAGAAATCTGTTGTCTAGGAACTTATAGCGATGGTAACTGCAAACGCTACTCTTCCAAAGGAGTTTATAGAAACTTGTCCAACAACTTCGCACGTCTTTGTGTAATATTGTCATGCTTGAAAAGCTTGCAATGCTTTGCTGCAGTGTGTTTTATATTGAAAATCATGAATAAAAATACATTGTTTATTGAATATAAAACATCAGTTTCACAAGCAATTTGTATTTTAATTTTTAACTAACATTATGCTCATATTTCTGTTAAATGTAACGTTTACTTGTTGTTTGAATTTTTATTAAATGTCAAACTTAATTTTAAGAATATATACGACGTTGTTTTTAGCAAGATTTAATGATGTATTATATTCATAATGAGAACTTTGATCAATCATATGATATCTTTGATACCATTTTTGTAGCCGTATCAAGCATCAATAGCTGTTAAATCTATTCCGAATACAATGTATCGACAATGTATCCAATATCCATAGAGACATATCGTCCGCAATAAATCACGCTATCTCGTGGTCAGGACACTGACCTCCGGAAGCGACTGATAAGATGGAGCTAGTCTGTCTTGCGGTACATACATGCCTGCTTTTTACTCACATTATTGCATAGCCCAGGATGTGATCCCGCTAGGCATTCTAAGCCTTGATAACCGTTTTTACAATAAAACGGTCGTAACAGAGTACTGAGTACTTCAATGAACTACTTTTATAATTGAAGCCCGTTGTAATGCAATTTAACTCAAATCATTGATCGCTGTTTACATTTATGGGTCATGTTCTACTATCTTCTATGTTTATTTTGTATTGTAGCTACAAGCATGATTGTATTTAGTTTCTTTTTAACTATTTTCCACTCGAAGGAATGATAATCAAATTACGTTTTAACGAGACTCGTTTTCTAGATGAGTTTTCAGTTTTCGTCGTTTTGGTCTTCTAGTAATGCAATCAATGTCCAAAGGGCAAATCGTATTAATCAACTCAATATAGCCTTTGAGCGTCGCAAACCATATGCAGAACACTGATTAATAAATACCTCTTGATTCTGATTAAATAGGAACAGGGCTATGGACGATTCAACTCGCGTATTACGAAATTCATTGGTTTTACATCACATCA
Organism: Colias nastes; assembly: GCA_907164665.1. Lineage (NCBI taxonomy): Eukaryota > Metazoa > Arthropoda > Insecta > Lepidoptera > Pieridae > Colias > Colias nastes. The sequence goes on along the minus strand of CAJQZM010041760.1, from coordinate 63,340 downwards.
TCACATTGCATTGATACACTGATGACATCGTATAGAGCTATTAACAAATACAACTAGTTTCATCACAAAACTAGACTCTATCGTGCAGGGATAAGGCTGTTATTTAATCTGGTTTAAAAGCTTAATTTAAAAGGATAATATCGGGTTCCTTGTAATTCTTTCTTTCACGGTTTAAACAGCGGGCATAATGAAGTCCTTGTCTTGTACTTTTGAATGCTTCAAAACTTCGTATTCACAGGCTACTTTTTTGGTTGAAAAGTACGTGATCAATCTGTCGTTGTAACTGGCCGGTTCTTCATTTTTTATATTTCCCGGAGGGTGATTCTTAGACCACCCGGATAAAATACACGGTAATAAGAAGCTTTTTTTAGTGTTTTTCAGTTTATCCTAAAGAAAATTAAAGAAAGTGTATCTTTCTTTTGAGTTTCAGTTATACTTGAAATAAAAATACAAACCGTTGTTATTGTTCATTAAAATTCATATTAGATTAGTAAAACAACGGAAGCAAATTCAATGCAAAAGAAATGCTCATAATACATGCTCATAGTACAAAAACTGACACATTGCACGTATCGCTGCGCTTGTCTCAGGCCAACGGTTACTTGAAGTGAAATCCTCCCATTCATCGTTCATTCATTCATAAAACGCATTACGTTCTAACCCCGTAGCCTCGGCTGCAAACTTTGAATACGTTACCGGAAATCCCCCGTATGTTGCAATAGGGAATGGAAACTGAAACGTGGGATTTTGTTGCACGTTACTCTTTTCGAGACGCGACTGAGCTTAGGGCGGTACAGCTACAGATATATAGCTTTACGCTCGCGTCGGGTTAAAACCTCCGCATTTCGCATTCAGCTTTCATAAATACCAGTTAAAACTATATGTATACGGTTTCAATTATCTGCACTTGGCTGTAAGGCTTAATGCACACGCATTGATGGTTTCAAATTTGAATATAAACGTACGTGTTTCGGTGAGTACGCAGCTTCGAAGCACAATTACATTTAATTTTATTGTTACTTTTTGCGGCGTTCTGAGAATGAGTACGCTTCCGCTAACTAGACTATTTCCATTTTCCCGTATTGGCAATTTGCCATAAGTGTCTACCAATTTTTATTCACATAAAAGGCTTCGCTTTCTGAATGAAGACAAAGTGCGGGGCTAATTTATTTCATGGCCGGTCTTTATTTATTGAAAACACGGATTTTTCAACGTAAGGAGAAGGAGATGTATTCGACTAATTTGCCTAAAACCCACTCCATTAAATAACCCTAAAAGAGCCGCCAGATATCTCACACAGAATCCTTGGGATTTTCGCTCGGGCTCGGTCGGCGCGATCGCGTTCCGATGGCTTCTGAGTGACGATAGCGCTTCAATGAGCTATTTCATTATTCAGCCTCGACGATTCCGTTCAAGATGCGCATATCGGTTAAGGGTATTGACTAATTTTCCAGTCTTTCATACAACTTCATTAGGGCTGACGCTACCTTTTATTTATAAAGATTTATGATCTTGGACTAAAATTTCCATTACATTATTTAATGAAATGTAATATCGATTGCAGTTTTGTATGAAAATTGAATTTATTAGACAATTAAATAATTTAAATACTAATTAATATTTACTTGTTTACTTTGAAGATTATTTACGACTATTTACCCATTTTGTAACTAGGTCTTTGGAACATTGAACACTGAAAATGCGACTTGAAACAACTCGTTCATTTATCAGTGGGTCGAAACAACGTCCAAATGAAGCATTCAACGCCTGAGCATTTTGAATCGAGTTAGGCGAGAACAAACATGGTTTTAATCTGCGCCGTCCGTTCTGGCCTAAATTCATTCATTGACTATTCATCCGTGCCCGTATCAGATGGAGGCGAGTGACGAAAGTCAAAGCTAAAGCAAACGGGTGCTAAAAGCCCTTTGGCTAGCTCATGTGTGCGACTTGGCGCGGCGGTGTGCGGCTGAGCGCCGCGGCGGCTCGATTAACCCGCGAGAGGCAAGTTTTGTCTCGCCTCATGGACGATTCATTGACGGCCCTCGTTATGGCTCACAGCTGAATGCTGCCTTAGCACTTCTCATTATTGCGTTTATAAAAGCGCCCATAGAGAAGACTGATTCACTAAGTTCGCTCCGTTACGATGAAAGAGAAAATGGAATTGTGTAGGTGTTTTGTTTGTGAACTTCCTTTTTCGTTACTTTGTTGATGCCAAGATATTATGGAGATGGGTACTTTCTTGTTTTTTGCAACATCCATATTAAGTATTAGCATTTTGTTTGTTTAAGAAAAAATAAATAACTTATTATATTGTTTCGTTTTTACGTATGTACTTATAAACTTATCCTAGTTGGATCACCATGATTATAATCGGAACGAATAACTGATTTATATTCTATTCATAACATTATCTCGTATTTCCTAAAGGAATTTCTCTAATCGATCTTTGATTACAAAATCAATAGTAAGGACAACTTATAGCAGGTGTGGTTCCCTCACAATATTAAAATCTGTTAGTGAGGGGTGTGGACAGTTTATCATCGTTATGATGGTTATTGCTTTAATTTAATTAATATCACCCGAGAGACTAATTAGAAATTAGAACACCAATAGAAATTCCATTAATATCACCCATTACTAATATGATTAACTTTTTATTCCTCGAATTCATGTTGAACATTATTTAACGTTCGATGGTTAACAATACAATATAAACGCATTTCTTTGAACGTTACAAAATCTACTTCTGTTAATGTAGAGTCGTCTATTTGTTTAAAGTTGCAGATTCTACAAACTCCATTTACAACATTTCTTCGTAAGAAGAGGAATGCCGTCATTTATTTTCGTAGAACTCAACATGAAGTTGCACTTGCATTTAGAACGCTTGTCATTCGCCAGCTTTTTGTGTTTTACCCGAGTCTCGAAGCGTTGGACTCGGGAGCTGACCAAGTTTTCTCATTATACCAGTCCTTAGCTTAAAACCAACGCAAACATGTGTATTTTGTGCTACAAACAGAACTGAGTCAAAACAATTTCCAAACACTGCTTCGAAAACGTAATCAACTACTGGGTAATTTTTTAGCTGAGTATTATTAAAACATTGCACGAATTAAGCCAGTAGAAGTGGAGAGGGTTCGGATATTTTCTGGGGAGTGGTTAGCCGACTTTTACACTGGTTTTATTGTCTCGGCGCCCCTCGTAAACCGTCCTTTGTGTTAGTAATGTCTCAAGTTGTATTAACATCGTGATAACTTTAGTGGGAACCGTTCGCTACCTCCGTTGATTACTAAAACCACAATGAGATACAACTAAGTGGATAGTTTTGATAATAATTTAAATATCCCGGCGCTGTTGACATTTATTAATTGTGGTGAGACCATTGCCTTTAACATTGAATTTACCGTTTACTAATGCTTAGTAAATTACTGGCATCTTCGATAGTTAGCGGTTAGATTTGTAATAGATATAACAGAGTTATTGGTCTCCAGGAATTCTACGTTTAATTAAATCATCAGAACAGGGGAACTTACTTCTTACTTAGGGCTATAAAAGCCATGCTATTGTAAGTAATCAAAATAAATTAAAAAGTTTCCAAGAATAAATATAACTTTAATTTCACTCAATCTTTGATCATGTCAAAAGAACAAAGTTCAAAAGTCATTTGCGTTACATAAAAGCGAAATTAAGACGTTAAAATCGTTGCTCATTCGCTTTTTGGGGCAGCAATTCTTAAATTTAGCGGTTTCAATCGATGTGACGTAATAGAAAAGTTCAGTACCTAACAACAAAGGGCGAAACAAGTTAACGAAGCTCACGAAAGCGAAATTCAGGATCTCAACGCGCACTGGCGGACAGGAAATTAAAAGACAAAAGAGTCCCGGCCGGAGCAGTTTAGGCTCGGAAATAGAGGGCGTGCCCTCCCTTTTGGCCCTTTTATAGGAGCCGCTTAACCACGACCACCTTTGAGTAATCCCAAAAGGGAACAATAAATACAGTTTACCTATTTTATGTATTATTTACATATAAATGTCGATATCATGAAAATTTTAAATCCAAGTTTGAGCTTCTAATAAAAAAGGTACAGAATTAATCCATCTTAATACCGGGTCTGATATGTATCGAATGTGCGTATACGTATGGTTTCTGTAATTCAGGCGCGATGGGGTAATCCATTCGTACAGGATGATATCAAATTGCGAAGGGAGGCTAAAGAGGTCGACTTCTCACGTCCTCCCAAAGACGAATTCTCAGAACGTTAACTGCTCATAAAATTGTATTTATTCCGCGGAGGGTAAATTTTATCTTTTGAACATTGTACTTATCGGTTAAGATAAATGGATTAACATTTAGCAAGTCAACAATAACTGACGAAGTGCTGAGCCGAGTTCCAGCCCTGCTTCGTTTTCTAATTCAATTTGCATCGGGAATCAAAAACTTTTCGTGACACTGTTTTGCATTATTAATACTTTAGCATGGCGTGATCTCCCTGGAGGTACACTAGAAGCCATAAATTGAATTCCAACCTTCGCAATTAGTTATTCCCGCGCGTGAAAACTTTTGAGATCGTTCGCTTTCGTTAACAGATGTTACGGTGCTATTCATTATACATTCCGTCGAATTGTAAAGCCGAACATTTAATTTAAAGTACCAAACGCTCCTTTGTTAATAGCCGAGCGTTTTGGTAGGTATTGTGAAGGAATTGTTCGGGCGGCAAAGGATTAGTGAAACGGGTTCAAGCTACAAGTTTCTCGTAAGACGTACGATAGTCTAGGAAGAAACATGTATAGTGTGTTAACGTGGGTAAACAATAATACCTATTTTAGTGGTGCCGAAAGCGTTATATGGTTACTGTTAATTTTATACAAAATAACAATGATATTATTAAATACACTGATTGGCTAATCACTGTAAAACATAACAACCAAAACTTATAAATAAATTAGAACGATATGAACATGGTATTATAATAATGTATTCGACTAAAATGTAAATGGACAAACTTTGTTATCGAGAATGCGTATAAGGGCGCTTGTGCACTACAAGGAATTTTACTGTCCGGCATTCCGATTTTTTACGGTCCGGTGTGGCATGAAAAAACCGATGAATTGCTTGTGCACCTGTCCGTCTTTACTCGGATCAGTGTGGTACTGTTCAAGGAAGTTTGGCGGTATAATGCTATCATAAATGATTGTTTTTGCATTTTACAAGAAACGAGTAAAAAATATAGAATATGAAATATTATATTACTTCGTTATAATAAAAAGTAAAGTTCCGTAAGAGATTTAAAATGCGTGTTTCACTTATTTATTTTAATCGGTGACGAGGAGCTAAAGCTATTCCCACTTGAACTTTAACTTACCAACACTTACTTAGATAATAATTATAGGTCAATGCTTGGTCAATGTATATAAAATAACAATACCGACTTCTCAAATCTCATTGCCAACTAAAAGAAAGTAAAACAAGAGCTTGCTTTCAATTGGCATATGCAGTAAAAAGAGTAAAATCCAAGCAAGTGGGCATTCGAAAACAATTATACCTACAGCGACTCGTAGACACAAAAAACCATCCGGAATAGGGAAAAGTAAAATGTCGGACAGTAAAATTACGTATAGTGCACAAGCTAGTACTTAGATTAATGGCGTGCCATACCGGACCGTAAAAAATCGGAATGCCGGACCGTTAAATTCCTTGTAGTGGACAAACGCCCTAAATCTAATATAATATTAATCCAACAATCCTACTCTTTCACAAACAAAATAATTGCGGTGGAGGGATACATTTGTTAAGCGCAGTTCGGACCAGAAATTTGATTAAGATTTTATCATAATGATAAGGTTTTTGTGTTCAACTCTCCCCTCTCGTTTAAAGAAGTATTTAATTAGTTATGGTAATGCAAATTTTAAATCTCAAAAATGTTCAAAGAAAATCAAATTAGGCATTTGCTAAATTACGTTTGTTATCATATTTAACATTTGTATCTTCTTTTATTCCAGGTACTAGGTGGCTCATATATGAAATGTTATGGGCTCACGCGGCGTAGCACACTGGAGCTGGGTGGTAGTGGTGGCGTGGGCATGGACGGCAGCGGCTCGTACCTTATGTCCCCCGCGATGCGCCTGCGACGACGCGCTCAGAGCGGCGTCTTGCGCCAACGCAGGCCTCGAAATTGTGCCTATACAACTGAACCCAGAAGCGACCCACATAAACCTTACCCACAATGCTATCGACAACCTTCTCTACACCTTCGGTTTCTACACGCAACTAACCATCCTCGATATCTCGTACAACAGAGTACAAGACTTAGGTAGTAAAAATTTTGATACCAATATTGAGATGACCCATCTTAATGTAAGTCACAATGCACTAAGAAAATTAGATAAGGACACATTTGTTGGACTGAAGAGACTTATTGATTTGGATTTATCGAATAATGAGATATCCATTATACAAGTGCAAACATTCAAAGATCTCTCAGTTTTAGAAAGACTGGATTTGTCAAATAATAAATTGGTGACATTCGAAACAGACACATTTGAACCTTTATCTTCGCTGAGAATTCTTTCTTTAAAGAATAATTCTATTCTGGAAATACCGTCAGTTAATTTACTGACTGTTATTCGTATGGAATTTCTGGATCTTTCTGAAAATTTGATTCAGAAAATATCTAAGCACGGTATTCCGTACTTAAAGGAATTAAGACATTTAGATTTGAATAACAATATAATCGAAGAAATCGATCCACTAGGATTACATAATTTGCCATCCTTGCGGCATCTTGACTTAAGTGATAATAATATGACAACAATTCCTACATCTGCACTATCAAAATTATCTAATTTATCGCACTTGTACTTAAGTGGTAATTTCTTCTATAATATAACATCACTGTCTTTCCAAAGTCTCTTTCATTTAAAACATTTACATCTAAGTAGAATATTCAATTTAGAGAGAATAGACGCTAGAGCATTTGTTGATAATATTAATCTACAAAAAATTTGGATGAATGAAAATTTAAGAGTGAAAGAAGTGCCTCCGAGATTATTTCATGGAAATCCTAAATTGACTCATATTTATATGAAAAATAATGCATTAGAAACACTCGAAGCATCTCATTTCCCAATCGACACATTACAAGAGCTAGAAATCTCTGGCAATCCATTTGTATGTAACTGTTCGCTCCTATGGCTTTGGAAGCTGGGAAGAGAATGTGAAATACGTAGTAAAAAGTCTGAAAATACAAGTACTATATTGAAAATTGATTATGAAGATATCAAGTGTGCTGCACCCATTCACTTAAAGGGCATCCATTTTGTGCAAATCCCAGAATCTGAATTCGGGTGCTCCAGTGGTTGGGTGGTGGTTGCTATCGTGGTGATGACAATTAGCATCATTACTAGTATAGTTGGTGGAGTTTTATACTTCATGGGACCGTTAAAAAAGTGTAAAGGAAATAAATCGAAACAAGTCATGACCAGCGTCATGTTAAATGGTGACGTTTCGAAACTAGGCAATGGGTTGGTCTATACGACGCGTGGGAGAGAAGCTGACAACAAACGAGAAGTAGACAGATATCTAATGATTGGTTCGTCAGTGACCAATAACTTCCATTCATTAAATCCACCTTGGCAGAGCATGGACAAGAATCCGTATTACCAAGAGGACAGTGAAGAACATATTTATCAACAGTTTGCGTATGAAACTATTACTCCACACCGGACCCCTGAAAAACCACATATAGTGTATGTGTAACATAAGGCTATAGTGATAAACGTTGTGAATAACATTATAAGATTATTCAAACGTTTCACGAAAAAAGACAATTAACACGGACGTGACTACGAGTACTAAAACTTGCAATAATGTAAATAGTGATATGAATTTGTAAGATGTGATAGCTTTGTATATAAAGATGTATATAAGTTAATTTTTAATGTTTTCGATTTTGTACTTAACTTGTTTAGATATTATTATTGTGAATATATTTTTCGCTCGATCCTTAATGTACAGTTAGTCTGTTAGCTGTTATTGCGCTCTTACGTTGATATTTCGTCCGTTCCTCACCTCATCATTTACTTGATGTTGTATATTTTCCTCCTAGACCTTTATCCCTCGTTTATTTACTATGTAGTTCCTCAAACAGTATCTATAGCCATTTAATGTATTGTAATTAAATATTTAAATCATGTAATTAAATTTTAGTTATACATTAATTATATTTTCTGAAATAAAACACCAATACTTTATGAAAACTTTGTACAAAAATGAGCAATATAGAATACTTACTTCATACTATAATATAACGCGTTAACTTTTATTATTGAGAATATTGTTAAAGTATACTAATTGTATTTAGGAATGAAATATAAAGTAATAATTCGCTTAGAACAATCATAGCATTGACAGAATCGTATCGGGGATAGACTGGGAGTCAGATGTCGTACTCGTGTAAAAAATGCGTTACTGAAATTTATAATGATCAATTTATTTTCACGCTAGAGTTTTAAATAATCTAACTTGAACAACAAACTCGAATAACTAACGAGTTGAATAATTAACCGTCAGCCAGCTAACTGTGCTGTAACTTTTCAGTTGTTTTGCGTTTACGCTTGCTGGTAATTTGCTTTTTTGGAAATCGTCGAAACAATAGATTATGAGTAAACGAAATATTTTACTGTTCATGCTATTTTAAATGATTTATCATAGTTGATATAACATACCTTAAAGTTAGTTTCCCTGCATTCAGTGTCACATAACCCATATTAGATACATAAAAATGTTTCCATTACTTACAAAAGAATGAGGACTCAATAAAATTACTTTCAACGATATATCAAACTATCTGACTCTTAGTTTATGCCCCATTGATATAATATTTATGTATAATACGCAATAAACCAGTTGCTCTGATGGTAAGGGGTACAAAATGAAGTTAGTACATTATTTATTGGCTATTTTTGTAGATTCATTTCATGAGACCTAACCATTTTGTTATAAGATGTTCTGGAATTAATATTTTTATACTTATTAATATTATACGGCCAATTTAAATGTTTATTAACCCAAACGAGATTTAATGAAATTTGTGATTATTATTGGAAAGAATCTCTAAGGTGGCTAGGAATAAAGAAATACTGTTATGATTTCGTGAAAATTTAGAAGCATATATGATGGCTTAAATACGTTATCTACCCTTGCAATAATTTTATACGTGATTTATATCATATACCTGTATAAGTCCCTTATTGCCTATCATAACCCAGATTATAACTAATCGAATTAGCGCATACAGTCATATGATAGAATAAGAATATTTATACCTACCTTAAACTTTTGTTATGAAACTTATTTAAATATATAACGCATTGAAGCAAACGACAAATAAACCATTTAAAATTTATTATTCTTGTATTATTTTTATTTCCCTGTTTATTGTTTGAGAACAAAAGCTGTGATAAAGAACTATCTACAATAATAGATATATCACAAAACACTTTCTAGAGATATTGAAGGACTTAAAAAATAGAGGTTCAATTTAAAACTCTAAATAACATTGCTCTTTCAAAATGATATTCAATAGATATGACATTTATCAGCGAAAAATATGAAAACATCCACAGTCACTCAGAGTTACTGAACTTACACAACCTTAAGATACTGAACTATAAAATTAATTATTCGAGAAAAATAATAATTCATTTTTTATTTTGTGCCTAATAATACCAAAGTGGAATTTGACATGGGCTTCATCTAGTAGAACTTTTTCTATCGATTATATCTATTAATTCAATAAATGAAAGATAATTTAAAAGAAAGATTAAATAAAATATATCTAACTCATCATACACATACACTGACTTAATTCACTGCATGCCATAACAAATTTTTGAAATTAATTTACCTTACCTTGTTTACCATAAGGAAAACCAAATTCAAATGTACTGTTTCAAAAGGAAATGAACATACACAACATATATTTAAATTTCTTACAAAAAGAGTGAATGTAGAGCATTAAGCTGGTACCTATATATACATACATGTATATAATACAATGAAACCTACTAGTCCGTAAATAGCATCAATCCTTGAAACAGATGTACGAGTATTATGCTGCTTCATACAACACAAGGAGACAGCGCATCACTATTTATCGAAAATTATATACTAAAATTAAATGACTTTTACATGTACGAGAGTACATCCTTATTTACTGTTAGTTTGTGAGATTTATAATAGAGATAATATCTTTCAATGAAACAAATTTTAAACTTGAACAAGTTCCCCACAGTCCATCATAAAACAAGCAAAACGCTTTTTCCAACAACCTAAAAACATTACATACGAACAAACAGTAATTTCATCAACTGTAATTAAATATAAATCAGCTTTCATTCAATTGTACAATCGAATAGTCGATATGATGTCATTAACAAGCGTGCTAACACATTTACCTAAACCAACACGGTACAAATCCATTAAACTGTTGAAATGTATCACTCTGAAATATAATAAAACAATTTCGATACAGAAAACGCGAAAATAAAGAGCATTTAAACATCCACAATTACTCGTTATTCGGTTAAAATTGAAGGTGGGTAGATAAATGAGTTCCCGCTAATGAATTTCGGTTCGGTCAGGAAACAAGTTGATTATGATAACGCTATTTGTCCGATGATACCAGCCGATGACGTTTATTGGACGTCTGTTATGTGTTAATGAAAAATATTCGTCTTAATAGGCTGTTTTGTAGCGAGCGAAATGCAATAATGCAATTGGCTTTAATGAGGAGTGAAATGGTGGGCTTTGCATTTTTGATTTTTTTAATTTATATAAATGCTGCCTACTTGCGGTATTCTGTGACTTTACAGTGATTTATGTTATTATCGCTTAGGATGTTATGCCATTATGGAAGAAAACAATTTTCCACGAGTTTTCATTTACCTTGTTCTAACAGACAAATGAGGCCCTACTTGTAAATTAAAAACGTAGGTTTATTTTATAATGAAAAATAATAGTATTGTGGCCTTATGTCATCTCCGTTACAACTTACAAGTAGGATATATTTGATAATTACATCTATATAACGTATATTCCCCCTTAATGGTAGATTCAAAATATCATAATAATAATCTGAAAAGATAATTATAAAATATATTAGCACCTTAATTTAAAGCAATTAATTACCTCCCCCTGCAGAGTGCATAAACATATCACGTGCACGTTCTAACAGCACGCATTCATTGTAATAAAAGTGTTATGAGCCCAAATGTATGCAGTTGGTGTCTATTCATTGCGTACGAGGGACCGGAGTACCGAGGGTCTGAACGCTTGCAGATATGTAATGGAGATAAATGAATGTCAAAGCACTCAAATTACCAACACGTCGGTACTAGTGATGTACAAAATTGCGCGGGTTACTCCCATGTAATGGACTAAGCGTGTAAGGCATTTATATAGCAATTACGAATTGTTTTAAACTCGACTGTGTTTGCTTGTTGTTTTGGCTGCGACTCTAATATGTGTTGTAGGAGTAATTACGGTCAGGAACTTTGCTCTTAGGTCCTACATGCCAATTTGCACGTGGCTCGCCACGTAAGTATGTTAAATGAGCATTATCTGTTACTTAATTTTGCTCAATTAGTACGATGTAATATAATGGGAAAATTAATGATACATTTGCGCTATTCAAAACACACGTGAAAAAAAAAAAACAAGAGTCACAAAAGAAAGTAAACCATCACATGCACTAACACAACACTAAACTGCTTTCATATAAGTACATAGAAAATCTGCACACAATATCATTACAATACATATCTTTTTAAAAATAGATACGCATACAAATATGATCATTAAAATCTTCATGTTTTATGCTCTACATTCATGAACCTAGAGTTAATCTGTTGAAAAAATAAAATACTACCTTGTATAAATTTTATAATACTGAGATCAGTATAGGAATCAGTATAATAATGCAAACCCATTTTCAATGTTCTGCGTCTACGCTATTTTCAAATACATTATCGTTAGCTTAGTACTATCAGCCGCTTCAGCGCTGGATTTAATATTAATGAATACAAAATATACAGCGCTTATGGTATGTTTATACATTTATGATCAGTCGAATCGTGAAGCGCTTGAAGCATTAATAATAATTAGTATTATTGAAGCTTACGATTAGATTTAATGATTTAGATCGCATAGCGACTTGTAGAGAAGCCATTTCACTATTTAACAGTACATATAATGAATGTCTGTATATTTTATAAGTAGTTCCAGTCACTAGAGTATATAGTATTTTATTAGGTCAAAAGACTATCTATCATCTCAATACAAGATTTTAGACAAGGTAATGATATTGAATTACTCTTGAAGTATAATAAATTGGATTTAGAAATTTGATCTAGTCTATGGGTCAGATAAGAATACAATAAACATAACCAACACAAATTTTTTTCTTGTTAAATTTACAAATTGTGATACGAGTTAATAATAACAATGTTTTGATCGATTGAAATATTTATTTTTTTATTCCTTACATAACTAAGACGTTCAGTGTCTCATAAAAAACAACAATAATTATTATATTACTAAAAACAAACTTTAACATAAAAGAGAATCTCCAATTTTTTCGAATACTCCCGACTTTTATTGGCTTTTAATTTATTTCGCTGAAAGTTCAGAACCGATTGAGTTCGTTTGATTCGTCTGAGGTGGCAATTAAAAATTCGTTTGATGATTATTTTATTTATTAAAATCATTTCGCTATTATATACTGTGTATTCTATGCGAAATTAAAGCAATTTTAGGTTATTTATTCAATACCTATTTTGCAATACAATTCGTCAATAATAAGTTTTGATTCAGAATCTGAAATATCATTCTGAAAAGCTTTTTGTCAAAAATCATAAGAACTATTGAAAAATAAGAACGTTGCTGGTTTTTAAATGATCCAAATTTAAGGAAGGTTGAGCACAGATCAATGCGATCAAACATAATATCTAATAACTAGGTTTCCGCCCGCGGCTTTGCCCGCGCAGTCAAAGAAAAACCCGCATAGTTCCCGTTCCCGTGGGATTTCCGGGATTGCGTCATTTTCCCGGGATAAATAGTAGCCTATGTCCATTCTCGGGTATCAAAATATCTCCATACAAAAATTTCATGAAAATTGGTTCAATAGTTTAGGCGTGATTGAGTAACAGACAGACAGACAGAGTTACTTTCGCATTTATAATAAGTATGGATTGGATCGCTTTTCTTCTGTCATATTAAAAAGTTCGCAATAATCAAGGACGCGTGAAGTCCATCCAATCAAACTACATCAAATAAAAAGGCTTTAACGCGGGACCATAAAGGCCTTTTATCCCCTGAAAAGAGGCTGTAGCATTTCAGAGGGGTGGTAAGATTTATTTCACGACAGCACTCGTTATGGTACCAAAGGGACCGTCAGAATGCAGCCTGCGAAGCCCTCTTACAGATCAGCAGATTATATATTTCGTGGGATTGTATGTGGGAATTGGGATTGCTTTGTTTCAGTCTTAATTGTGTTTTCCTTTACGCGTGCGGTGTTATGATGAGTTATTGTATACGTAATTTGGCTGACGACGGGAAAATGGAGTATGTCCTAAAATATTGGTTGCTTCTTTTGTATAGTAATAGGAACAACAGCTTATATAGCTTTTCGCCCGCAGCTTCGCCCGCGTAGTCAAAGGAAATAGCATAGTTCCCGTTCCCCTGGCATTTTCGGGATAAAAACTATCCTCTGTGTTAATCCAAATAACCCTCTATTGCGTGAAGGAGTAACAAACAAACATACTTTCGCATTTATAATATTAGTTGGATAGTATGAATCGAAATAATTATCCTCTGATGATCTTTATTTTGTAAGGCGATAAAATCAGTATGTATACCTAGTACCTAGTAATCATTAAAATTCATAATACAACAAATGATCAGACTAGCTTGTATTTTCTCAATTCAATATAAAATACTTAATGAATTTGAAAAGATCTGATTACATTGTATTGAAATTAATAAAACATTCTGATGAATAAAATGCTTTCAAATAGTTTTGACAATAAAACCAAATGGTTAGATAATAATTTATAGAAAAACTATAAACTCTTTAAATATTGATGATCTGAATCGGTTTTGAAATTTTATATCAATGACAAGGATTTTCTTATTTAACTTTATGTATTCATAAATTCTTTTCTTCTATTATTATACTTGATCAATGAATGATTATAACCAATGAATAAGAAATAATTAAAGGTATTTGTGATATTCATATTTTAAATGATAATTTTATGATAAAATTTATAAGTAATTGTTAATTTTTCGCTAGTAGGTAATCATAATACCTATTAATATTTTACACTCGAAAAAAGCTCTGTTATTTTTGACCAAAGTCTAAACGTGTAGATTAAATTGGTAGCAGATTCTCAACAACTTAATTTCCAAACTCATGAATTATATTCAACAAAATCAGTGATACACTTTGCATAGGTACGTACTATAAATATACCACAAAATATATCCCACGGAAAACTAAAAGCTTCAGTTTAGCGTTTTCACATTACGAAGTACTCTCAATAATGTAGTGGTGAAGTGAAAATAAATTTTATAGTCGAAGATAAATTCCATTACGCAATGAGACTCCCCTAATGATGTGCTGTGAGCCTTGTATTTACCGTATTTTAGATATAGCGTAATCGTTATAGTCATTGCATGTTTAAATGTTTACTTGCAATATTGATATGTTTCTCGTGGAAGTGCAATTTTTCGTGGATATTAAGATACAAAAAAAATTAAAAATGGAGAACCTCCTCCTTTTTTTTGAAGTCGGTTAAAAATGACATGTTGATACAATTTTATTTGTGAATTAGTTATGAGTAATTATTTCAAATTGCTCTTTATTAATTAATCAAATAATTGGTTGAAAAATGAGTTTTGTTGTAAATTGAAAGCTTTTTGAGTACCTATTGATTACTTAAATAAACACTTCAAGAACCCAATATTTAGCTGAATCTAAATCTACAATATTTTCTAGAAATATAATTTACACTCTCAACCCAGGTATAGTCATAAAAACAATACCTAATCAAAGGTCACACGACACCAAAGTTCATTGCCACTACATTAACTATGTAAACGCTCAAGTACATAAAGCAATTTTTATTCCACCAAAAACCGCATAATTTAAACGCTGTAGAAACAAATTTATCTTTTTTACCATCAGCATACTAATGGTCCCGCTCCGCGGACGCGTCTATCCTCCAGGGTGGCTTCGCATCAATAAAATTAACATTGTAATCCACTTAAAGTTAAAAAAATACGCTGCATTTATTATAGTCGCAAATATTAAGAGATTTTTCGCAACATATGTTACATATTTTCTTATTCTAGAAATGTGAGTTTGTATGTTTACATTGTATAGGAAAATTTCTTAAAATTAAAATGACATGAAAAATAAGCTCACACATAAGGCATCACTAACTTTACCAATAATGTAATATCTTTTGTACAACACGAATGAAACTGGATTAGGCAGGTAGCATTTTTATGGTGTACAAAATTATATAATCAGCAAATTGATAGCATAATTTATCCAGTTTTTAAATTATAGAACATACATAATTATTCCCATGTATGGTTTGAAATTTCATACCTATCTGAAATATGAAACCCATTGTTTTACACATTATAATCATTACCACTTTTTGTTAAATGTACGTATGTATTCTTTATATTATTAAAACAAAACAGTAGTAATAATTATGTATTATTAAAACAATTAAAGTCCTATGTTGGTAATTTATCCTAATATAATTATGTACCCGTATGTACCTAACTAAATCTACATGATAAGGCACCGAGTTAGTGAAATGGTAGTCATTTCTTAATAAGGCAGGTCGTAGATCCAGCGTCAAATGCAATAATGCATTAGAGCCTTAATGAGTTCCTCGGTTGCACCACAAATTGGATTATAATGTTAAAGACATGATTTCGCACCCGCTCTATAGGGAACGTTTCATTCTAAACGCCCATTATTCTCTTTCAATAAGAAATAAATTACGATTTCTTATTACGTTTTTCATTTTAGGGGATATTCAAGAAAGCTCCATTTGACGGCGCGTGTTATCACAGATTTTAATGAATAATTTTCACGGCTTTTCACGGTTACATTTTTCATTTCGCGTTATAATTATTGAGGTTCAATTATAATGATCAATGGTTCTTTGAAATTAAATAGATTTATGGGTCTTTTATCAGAATTCTTACCTTATCCACGGATTACTGCATATTGTCATCATTAAACTTATTACGACTTACGGTTTGAATATCTTTGAAAATATGTAGTAAAGACGTATTGTAAGGTTACGCAAATAGTTTATTATCTATAGAATTAGTTTAAATGTTGAAAACTTAACATTTAAATATACACTCATAATTAAAATTACATATTAATTAAAATTATCGTGGGGATAATTCAATGAAATAATAATAATATAAATACTATTTAAAAATGTAAACTGACAGTCGTCTTTCAAAGTAAAACAAAAAGTTATAATTAGCTTCTATGAATTATTTATAACAATGACAATGCAATAATGGTAAGATACAGAAATCCTTTTAAAGTAACATTGTGGAAATGGGGTTTCTTGGCACAGGCATGCAGAGCGGAAAGGAGGACAGATGAAAAATTATAATTTGTATTTAATGTGCAAAAGTGCATTACTGTGAATTTAGAATTTTAGTGTTAAAATTCTGTTGTATGAAAAAATGTGCTAGTATTTATTGCAATTACAGTTTATAGGGTACACTTTTATAAAATATTTATTAATACTGGATTAAAATGTATTTCAAATGATGTTATTTTTTTAAGTGAAACTTGTTTAGATGCGTTGAGAGTTAAATTTTAAGGTCGCGTCATGGCATGGCAATGGTATCTATGAATCTTGCCAAAGAAATTCACTTCTGACACGTGTGCCGAGCATAACAAGTTAGTTAAGATTTTGTAAAAGAAGCTTAGGACAGAAGTCTCATAATATAAAAAGTCAACTTATGCAAATATCGTTAAACTACGATGGAGTTCTGATTTTTGTTAAATACTTAAAAGCTGCTGAAATATTCATGATTTTAAAAGGTAGGAAATTAATGTAGTAACTTCATATTTTATCAAGTTTACGAAAAAATTACAAAATATAATTGAATCACTGTCGAAACCCTTTTTACTTTCGACAAAGTAAATACTTAAGTAAATTATCTCTTTTTAGTTTTAAATATTAATATTTTTTAAATAGAATAGGGAAAATACATAGTTGATTATTGTACGTCTACATCATAGTTTATAGATTAACTTACTGAAACTTACTGTTATAAATTACTGATATTATAATTATACTAAAAACAACCACATACAGTACTCCCAAACTGATAATGCGCATAGAAAAATTCGTGAATGTTCGGCAACTGTCATATTCTCCGAGCCTCCGAAGACGATATGTATATAGAGTGGTTAAATGTATTTTCTTCATGCATAGTTTATTAGAATTATGAGTTTTATTGCGATTTTATGGTAAAAGAGATAAGTAACGAAATTTGTTTCGATAATTCAATGTAAGTTAATAGCGAGGATAAGCCACACGATTGCGAATATATATATTTTGTTGTATTGATTTACTTGGAAAATTCTATACTTAGAACTATTAAAGTGTCTTACTGAAGCTGGCGTAATGATGGATGTATGGAAGGTTAAAATAAGACAAAGTTTATATTTAAAAAAATGATTTTCAAACACTGGTTTACATTTTAATTGTGAAATCTAATCATTAAAATCTCAGTCCAAAGGATTTACATAATCAGGGATTATCTCTATTTCTGATATCGTAGAATGATCAGAACTTTCATTATGCTCTTATTAATTTTCACTTTCCCCACTGCTATCTGCTACCTGTGTAAATAATCATTTTACCGGAAAATTCAACTTTGAAACAATACTAAGAAGGGTATGTAACAGCAGCTCTATATAATTACATACAGGGATAATACGTGCAGTCACCACCAATATATAAAGACGACTGACGAAAATTTGAATTTTTTGACTGACAGGCCACCGTCACCTATCGCCCGAATTGTTTTCGATTGTGTATGACTATGAATTGACTCCTATTTATTTCGAACAAGGTGCAAGATGCAAGTGCATTGTTTAGGGCACTTACGATTCAATGATTCGGGGTGATTCGGGTGTTTCTGGAAATACGATAATTAGCGAAGATCTGCATGCGCATTATTAATTTTGGAGTACTGTACATATAGTAATAAGTTTTCTTTCAAATATCAGTCAATTGAATTTGAAAAATTTTATTAGAAAAAGCATAAACATGTTTTCTTCTTCTTTTCGTGTCACTCTTTAGTCTTGACAGAGTGGTCGTGGCCATCATGTGGTACCAGGGGCAGATGTAATCCGCTTCAAGATCTTCCGCCATCGTTCCCTGTTCTCCGTCATTCTGAGCTTGCTCATGCAGAGCCTCGCCAACAGCAGTTTTTATCTGATCGGTCCATCGCATTTTCACTTACAAATTTCGAATTTGAAATATTAACCCTTATTAATTGTACGCAAGTTATTTTTGTTCATGCTGACCCTTCAACTGACCTACCAAACAACTGACACATAATTTATTTTAGTATATTTAAGAAAGCTTTTTTATTCGCTGCTATAGATTAAAATTCATACAGCGTTTTCCGTTGCGTGTTACATTTCAAATAGTTTCCTGTTATCTCTACGCAGAAACAGTTCGATGTTACTGATTCTGTCATTCAGGCGCTATTTTTATTCATTTCATTCATAGTGCATAAAAATATTCATTTGAAATGAACGACGGGGCAAGAGCAAGGGCAAGGCACTCACGCCGAGTGTGGAGCGAATGGACGGAAAACCAACATCACTAAAAAAATTGTTTTCAATGAACGTTGCACAATTTTTTACATGTTTTTATGGAATATATGTAAAAATAAACAAATGCATTGTCCAGAAACGAATACATGTATTCACTAATCTGATAAAAAAGCTTCACTTATAGCTTTTTAGGTACGACTGAAAAAAAACGACTATTTCATCTGACTCGTTTTGTACTATTCGACGAAGCTTCCATCTTTTATTCAAGTCAATATTACCCCAAAATAGAGCTGCAGCTAATTCTTAACCAAATAAAAAACAAATAATAAATAGGTTTCCCTTCTCTAATTTACCACTTAAATCTGTACCATGTATTTATATTGGCCTTAATAGCGCAAGCAATATATCAAATAACTAGGTACAGATAATAATTTAACCGAACTACGTGTTTCTCATAATTTAAACGTGTTCTTGCCACGGGCGATGTCTTTATAATATCAAGATACATTCAAAGCTAAGCAAAATACATTATTCTTACTTTAAGATGAATATAGTGTAATTATCTTAATATACGAAAATATATTGCTTATAATAGAAACCGATGAGGGTTAAATGTTTCCACGTGATATGATAATCTGATACTAAAATAACCGCCACGATGTTACAAAGGCATTTAGTGGTACATGCTTAACTAATTTTGGCCTCATTTGATAAGGTCTAATGAACTATATGAGTGATCTTGCTTATGATAAAATCTATACATACATAATATAATAAATCTGTAGACGGGTCAATTCTGTACATTGAAAGTATTGAAAAAATAAAAAGCAGGGGGTGTTACTGGATCGATACCAAACCCAAATATGTGATTAAAATTTTTTTTATAAGATGTCATTGTCAAAGTTACTTAAAATGGAGAAATAAACCATCCACGCGAAGACCGACATCCACGCGGACGGAGTCGCGGGCGGAAGCTAGTGCTTAATAATGTAATGTAAGGTACGTTTATTTGCTAGGATTATGTATGTCTAAATTCAGTCTAATTAACTTATTTATAATGCTTTCTTGCTTTAATAAATTATATAGAACTTAACATTGTGAACGAAGCTGGTTGTATACATATTATAATATAAAGTTATAATAAATTAATATTAAGATATAGCAACATAATATGTAATATCACGGAATTATTGTTAAAATGAAATACCTTAATAATAAGAGTGGATAGTGCGATAAAATCTATTAATATCAAACATAAAATCTATAAAACAAACGAATAATATTAGTAATCAACGTATATTAAAGTCAGCGCCTAGCAAAAGGCAATGGAATATTTAAAATGGACAGATCAAACAACCGTATTTGACCATTGCGTAGAGTTTTCATTCGGAGCCCTCGACTTTGCGACATCAAGGGGTATCAATTTGCATGCCCTCAACTCAAGTACTCCGAGTGTTGTCCCTTTGTAACAATCGTTTTGCCTTTTCGCTTTATTCCCTTGTATTTCATAAATTTAAAGCTGCGTCTCGGTCTACTGTGGCTTTTATTCTTACATTCGAACTTGTTGTGAATGGTGATCTATAAGAGTGAACTCTTATCAATATGTTATTTGTAAAAGCTGTATTAAACGAGTAGTAGGTATATTATAATAAATTTTATGAGCATTAATTATATTATGTAGGTAGTAGTAATATTGATGATACCTGAAAAATAAAGTATGATTAAATTTTTCTTTGAACCGTATTTCTTATGAAGATTAGATTCAATATCGGGCTTAGAAATACCTAATGATAAAATTTAAAAAGATAAAACTTTATTGGCTCTTACAGACTAGAAATAATGTTTTAGAAGCTGACTTTGATGTGAATTTAATTATTTTATAAATATTTTTAACATAAAACAACTTAATTTATGCGAGCTGAATTTGGATTTAAACTTTTGTAAACAATACCAAAGTTGAATGTTAAATTAAATTTCTATTTGTATTCATGATGTTTTATTCGAATGTACTTTCAGGGCTTTTGTTTCAAAATCATTTACATGCTACATTGTACATTTGTAAAACTTTTCATAAATCTATACTAATATTATAAAGCAGAAGAGTTTGTTTGTTTGTTTGAAAGCGCTAATCTCGGGAACTACTGGTCCGATGTGAAAAGTCGGCAACGCATCTGCAGAAACACCTGTAGTTGAATATGGGCGGTGGACTCGCTTACGATCAGGCGCTCCACAAGCCCGTTTGCCCACTCTAATATTAAAAAAAAAAAAAAAATCTTTCAGTGTTCTTCATCAAGGAAGGCTATAGGCTATATAATCTCGCTAAGACCAATAGGAGCGGAGCACTGTGAAGCGTGATAAAAACGAAAAGGAACAGAAATATACCAGATTAATATAAAATGGAAATTCACACAAATCTAGATATACTCTCAAAAAACATTTAAATAATGATGTCCAGAAGTAATTTAGGAAAAGCATAGTTTGCATCCGCGTCAAGTTGCGCGGTAGGAATGCAATCTGTGGTGGAATGTTATACGGCTGAATTAAATTTCACCCATCAGACTCGGTGTGGCGTAACAGCTGAGATCCCTCACAACAATGCCGGTTAAATTATAAACATCACAAATGACAATGCAATTATTTCGAGAATCAAATGCTGGTATCGTAATGGTGTTTCAGGTATAATGATTTAGTGGTATATAGATGTTTTTGTTGTTATGAAACTACGTACCTACTCTTATTAAGGGTTTTTACGCAGTTGTCTTAAACTTTATTATCAAAACCGTTTAATGTTCAATACGTCAATAATGTATAGCGAATAGTTATTAAAGTGTGATTATATGACAAGTTTTCGTTATATTAATTCAAATAGAAATAGATAATCCTGACGTGAGTTTAATTTTCTTCAAGTAAGCTCCTTGCTTTGATCGCTACATAAATTCATTAAAGCACTCCCATGTTATTAAGGATGATTATAACTCAGAAACGGGGGTGGTTGCGACCAAGGCAGTTTCATTTCCCCTATTTGCAATTCAAAAATTCACTCTACTCTATACCTCATCCGTCTGCCTTCCGAGATTTCTCCTTCGTTCTTATTACTTCCCATATAGCTGTCCCATTCCCACACTATTACTTTTTGTTACAAACATTTTGCAACCACGCCAGACACTTTCTTACAAAGGCAGCGTAGAAATTCAAATGGACACCACTTCGAACAGTTTATTCCGAAAGGATTAGCCATAAATAGTTCTTTCTCATTACATTTTCATGAAAGTACCCTCTTGTAGATTTATGTCGTGAAAAGTTTGAGTTTACTGAATAAAAGATATCTATTTGGCAGTAATACTGGCTGCTGGCCAAACGGCTATTCACGCCTGTAGATTCCCGCACGTTGTTGAATATTACTCTAAATTTTTAATTTTTAACATATTGTATGAAAATGCTGTTTTGATGTCCTGTAACATCAGATCAAAAGATACCAGCAGATATTCCGTACATGTATTTACATTTTCGTTATATTCTTTTTATTAAATTCCATTCATTATTGTTTCGAAAGCTGCCGAAATAAGCTCTTTCTCAAGTGTTTGTCAGTAAAGTACCTACTTCTTAAAAGTCAAAGATTCTACACAGTATTGTTAATTATTGTTAGAACACGGTAAACAATTGGAAATTTCCCGTAATGATAACACAAATTCATATCCATCCAAAGTAATTTTCATGAGAGGAAAGTTTACAACAAAATTTATGGGAACGGTCTCTATGATCTCGAATAACTTTCATATTGCATTTGAGGGGTTAATATTAAATTATTGTAAGCCTCGAAACCACACGCATCTTTCGTAATAAGTTAAATAAAACAATGAGTGAAGGGTGAAATTATAGAGGTACTTAAGTACGCTTAGGTTTTACATGGGGAGGTCAAGTATGGCATAAGCATGACTTTTATGCCATGTTTTATGTTCTCGTGTATAAAAGTTGAAAGGAATTCGTTCAGTTAATTATTTGGAAACGCGAAACTCGGTATTTACCTTGTGAAGCTTAATTGCTTGTCTTTTATTTGTCTTTAGAAATCCAGGTTACGAATAGCATGGTATACGAAATATTCGATGCTATTGTAGATTCCAGTTCAAGTGTATGATTTTGAATACAAATTTAATTAACTTCCCACTTTAATTGGCTGATAATAATATTTTATAAGTTTATTCTTACCCTTTGAAAATTATCCCATACAATTTTTAATTAAGTTGATTAAGAGACAATTTTCCAAGTTTTTATATAAAAGTAAGGTACAAACTTTATTCATCATTTTAATTAATTACCTCCCCTTTTCCTCTCCAATTATAAATATACAAAGCTGGGCATCTATATTGATTTAATCAGGGTAATATCCATACTCTTATTAGCAAAGAATTGGTGTCCCTAGGCCTAATGATATTCTGTAGTTTTATAATAAAAACCAAATAACGTACAAATCGGAAAAACAGTCCTGTACCTAAGCAAGAGATTCTGTCATAAGTACCTATCAATTTTGTTAATTTATACAGCCTTTTTCTATCTATTTTTAAAGCACAATCCTAAAAATAAAACATTTAAAGGACAGTCTATGCTAAAATAAACATCATTTTTCCATACTTAATTAATTATAATAAAAATCTGTTTTCAAATAACGCAAAAAACACTTTAATTTCGAAAGGGGTTGTTGGCAAAAGCACTTTCAATAACGGAGGAAATCGGACCCCGAGCCTATTTTCGGTTATAAAAACACTTCAAAATCTTTTCACATTATGAGTGGATTACTTATTCGCCGTATTTTCAATGAACTTAATTAATTTATTAAAACTCCTGCTTGTAAAAGATTTATTTTTATTTGAAGGATCTTACATTTGTAACAGAGAGCTCGCTATAATAGTTATACATTTTATGATGGAAGTGTTAAGGCAGTTCAATAGTAAATATTTAAGAAGTGTGATAATAGCGTATATGGCGGCTTGGGAAAAGGATAAATAATAATATATTTTGTTGCACTTTATGTTTTGTAAGAATACTATGGGTAATTATAATATAATAATTATAATATTAATTATAAAGTTATAGGTAATAATTATTAATAAAAAATAATAACAAAAATCCTAAAAACACGATTATTATCACGCTTTTTCATGAAATGATTGTATTGTCATCGATCCTTGATAAGAGCACAAGTTTTGAATAAAATAAGTATGTCCGTTTAAAGTGGATCAAACCGAGTCTATATACAAACATGTCGGTTACATATGAACATACAGGTTAAGGTAATAAAAGTGTGTTGAAAATTATAACACTCTGGAATAAATTCGATAGGTGCTTACATGTTTTCCCGTAAAGAAAATCAATCAATAAAACATCACTTCACAAAATATGCATCTGTCCTATGACCTACAATGTTTATTAATTCCATAAATATTAATTTATGTAGTTGGTTGCGAAATTTAAAGACATTAGAAATGAATACACATAAATGATGTAATATAAATTATGTGAGTATCTACATACCGACTTTTGATCTCATTTCTTTAGAACTTGAACTGAGAAGACCTAATTAAATAATTCAATGCTAGATATAAAAATTACAAATTTTGTTTTGTCTTTGAACAACTAATTGAAGTCTATAACAATTTAATATGGTTAGAAAATTGATTATCGAGTGATCTTTTAGATTATATCGCAAATTTTCAATTTCAAATTCAATTTCTTTTATTAATAAATTTATTTAACCTTAGAACAAAATTGTACTTAGGCAACAGTATTTTAATGAGTATTTTAACTCAATCAAGATCGATTTATTTGCTGGGATACAGAATGTTAAAGATATCGCAATCAAATAGTTTGAGTTTATTTCAATAATACAACATAGGTTAAATTTATACATCGTTTAGTGAAATATATGGCCATTAGCGAACCACACGTAGAAAGTTCATCAAGAGCTTGGTGAATTGACGGAACCTCACGGCCGGGCCTATTAGGCCTTTGCCACACTAGACGGAAACTCCGTCGCCGAACTTCCGCGGCGGAACGCCAATACATGTTATTGCATATAAAATACAAATAACGGGCACACTACGCGGAAGATCGGTCGTTCCGTCGCGGATGATCCCGCGTTCCGAGCA
Source organism: Colias nastes (assembly GCA_907164665.1). Classification (NCBI taxonomy): domain Eukaryota; kingdom Metazoa; phylum Arthropoda; class Insecta; order Lepidoptera; family Pieridae; genus Colias; species Colias nastes. Next base: position 38,296 of record CAJQZM010041760.1, on the reverse strand, counting down.
GACCGTCACTCGCTCGCGTCTGATCGGTCGTCCGCGCACCGATCTTCCGTCAGCGTAAGATCGGCAACGTCGCATTACAGGTATTTGTATGCATCGCGCCACATTCAGCGGATAACTCGCAGTGACGACCACACCGTATAAGCGCAGTTAGCCGACTGATGATCTGCCACTGAATATTCAGTGTGGCTGGTACCGTATAGAACGGATTGACCGCCGCGGAAGTTCGGCGACGGAGTTTCCGTCTAGTGTGTCAAAGGCCTTAAGGTGTTTTATATCGCTCTTTAATTAAATTACGTTGCGTGTCTCAAAAGCCGCAAGCAGCTATAACTAACGATTTATTTATACTACTGTAATCAGTAATGGAAATATTCCCTAATGCGGTCTTAGATTGTTATCGCCTCCATACTACTTCTTTGTATTTTTAAAAATTAAGTTAGTATTTAAATTTGCCCGAATACCTTCCACCTTTATGGCCTGAATACGTCAAAGCGAACAACTTAATGGCATAAAATATTGCAGAGTAAAAAGTGTTGAAACTTCGTCACGTAACGCGGAAAACGGGTGGCGTTAATAAAGAAATTGGACGCCTAATTTTAGTTTAAACCTTTGAACTTTCCGAATAACAGGCAAAAATTGTATAGGGAGTGTGACAAATCTGTTCATGCGATGACCGAGCGAAAACGACCCTCCTGCAACTTGACCCAAATCACGATATAATGGACATCGCGGCTTACGATGCCCGGGAATAACTCTAAACACAATCGATTTAATTAATCACGAGAATCGAGTTCTGGACGAGTTAAAAAACTTGATGTCGAAGTTGCGGGCAAAGTTTTAAGGAGAAGCTAACGAGGAATGGGACCGTAGATGAGAGATGAAAGTTCAAGCAGAGTCCGAGGAACGAGCGCAGCAGATAAGAATAGCTGCAATTTAAAACTCGATTAGAATTTGAAAATCGAGACGACGTCGAGCCGATAGTTATTAAAAATCTTTGTGAATGTTAAGATGTCTGGAGCGAAATTGCAGCCATGATAATAATACCCGAATTGTATCCCAGAATTTTAATAGCGGTTGGTTGCTAGAACACTTTTTGTTTTTAACATAAAAGCTTTTATGAATATTTATGGAAAATAATACCTACTGTAGGTAATAGTAATGTTTTTTTTACAAAACAGTCTTTATATTATTATGTAGGTATATTTACAAAAGCATTATTGATAAGGCAATTTAATAATATCAATTAAAAGGGTTCCAATAGGAATTTTGTGATTCCTACTCTTATATGATTTTCAATAAACAATTTCGAAATGCAATATGAATGATAATATTATATTAAATATTACTCTCTCATACAATAAAGAACATTTTTTGAATTTTACATACTTGCAGCTTAGAAATCTATTGTGCGTTTGACCAAAGTTCGACAGTATCATATTACACTCAAGCGGTTGTCGCTTCAATCAAAATATTCCATTATTCAAAATATATTTCAAATGAGTTGAAACAAGATACTTATATTATTTGCATTTAAAGTGATAATGTATAAGGAATGTAAGTGTTGGCGACCAAAAACACCGTTACCGTAAAATGTTATTTACCATAAACCCTAAAACGAGACTGACAGAGTTACAGGCTTTGTTTACGAGCTATAAAATAAATCGAATAATCTGAATACATTGACCACAGAGGTATTCAAAACTACGGTGTTATAAACATTTCAATGGAGGGATGTTAAATTATATTGATGTAATTATTGTAGTGACGTAGCAGTATAAAAATACGTCTTCAATGTTAATAAACATGTTTTATTTTAAGTATACAATTATATCGTTGTATCATCAGAAATATATAGGAATTCTTTACACGAAATGAATACAATTAAAACATTAATTTAAACAATTAAATTATCATAAATAAGTTGTAGCTTACTTCTTCTCTTCTTACTGCCACTAACTGACTCATATTTTACAGGCAGCAAATAAAATCATTCTATTAATATTATTCAACCATAAACCCTTTTAACAACTTAATATTGCGGAGCGCTTCGTTTACGTCGGCATTTATAATGAATAATGATCAATAAAATCAAGTCATATGCGAGTGATGGTTTAATGCTCCGCTATAAAATGGCGGATAATGCATCATATTTAGTTTTGTTCTTGTGATAAATATTCATACCACTCATAAATGCGTTTGATCTTCCCGACTTGAAATAATATTTAGCGGAATGGACTATTGCGGTAGGGGGACGTAATTAATTGAATTAAGTTCGGAATAGGTTAGAACAAAGTTAGCTGCGGATAGTAGCGTCTAGCGGCTCGTTAGTAGGGTGGGGATGATCCACAGGGCCGCCGGGTGCGTCGGTCCCTTGGGTTCTGCGAGCCTGCATGCTAATAGCCAATCATATTCTGTTTACATTCCATCACCGAGTATGAATAATTTGTTATTGTGTCTACAAACATGGCGCGGCGCGGTGTCACGGTCAGCATTGTCTACTGGATTAATTTGCGTCCGGCCCCACGCGCCATACTTCCGATTCAATGGCAGAGAAATCAAAGAACCAATCCTGTCCCTCTGTTGCTGAAAGATTAATACAAATGGAAAAATTGAATTTTGTTATTATTCGCTCCGCTTTTGGCGATTCCGAAATTGCTTTTCCATTTTAAATGGGGAAATTATCACTTTATATCCACTATTGAGCATTGCGACGTGGCTGTAATATTATAACACTTCAGTTGTGCATAATCAGGCAAATTTAGGTCGTATTGTTTGTTTAACTACGTCTATCGAATCTTAAAACATATAATACGTTCTTATTAAAATGAAATCGTTTACGTTAAATCATTTCTTGTTATTTAGATACGATTAGCTCCTTTTATATCAAGATCCTTAAGCCATCAAACTTTTTCTCTACTTCTCTAAATGCAAATCAACAGGACGAGTCAATCCGAAGCTGAGAACATCTCCAAGTTCAATTGTTTTGTTTTCATTAACTACGCAATAAAGTGTTTCCAATATCATTTGTTGAACATGGCTCCTTGTAACAAATAGCAGTTTGTTTAACAAGTGCCCTCCAAGCTTTGTTCCCCGTCGTGAAGGCAGATTAAACCGGTGAGCGTGGTGCTAGTGATCAATTTTGGTTAGACAATATTGGATTTTAATTAACAGTATCGTAGTAGGACAAAGAGGCGAAATTCCGATGTTTTGTTACGAACTGGGTAGACATCGGAATACACATAGTGGAATGTTTTCTTTGATCTTGTTTTTGCGGACTAGGGCAAGATAGTGGCAGTGAGGTTTGGTGTATAAACATTTTGTATGAAAAACTTAAATTAAAAACTTTTTTCACAAAAAAAAATCACATACTTAATATGGATTAATTTAATTTATTTCATTTAGAATTCCTTATATTTTACAAAATTATTTTACTTAATCAAGGTTACTCGTCCAAAAACAATAACTATACCACAGATAATACAAAACTATACGAATACAAAATTTGTGGTATAAATATACAAAGTAATAAAAACTACAAAACCATTGTAGTCTAACAGCTAACAATAAAATCGAATTCATAAATAAAAATCGATATCTGCATTACCATCGGCTTTAAAAGTCCCCTTTATTTTAAATTTCCGAGCATTTTGGGAAATAAAACGATGACAGTCCATCGAGCACTGGCTATAAAATAAAACTGGTTTATTCGTTTGACGGCTAACTGAAATATTGTTAAACTTGTAAAACGAGAGAGGCACTGTAAAGCGAAACTATCAATTCTGCATCGTCCTTTATTGTATAAACTCTAGTTAAATCTATGAATACACTTTTGTCGCAATTCATCACAAATTAAATAACGTTCAGATGAATTTTAACTAGATTTGTACTGAATGGATGTAGTCGCAATAATGTGATAAAACATAAACAAATGTAAACGAATTTGCAATTCAAACTTGCCAGTTGTAGTAAAAAATAACATTTGTAACGTTTTTTCTTTTTTTATTGTCTGTCTTCCTTCTTAATCTCCCGTCACCCCCACCACCTGGATGCATGGCGGTCTACCACAGTGCGCTTTTCTCGACACTTGCTACCGAGAACGACGACCTTGTGGAACGATTTACCATCCTCAGTGTTCCCAAACAGATTCGACGCAGAGACAGACCTTCAAGAAAAGGGCATATTTTTACCTCAAAGGCCGGTATCACATTCGCGGTGGCCCTAACATCGCAAATGCTTATGGGCGGCGGGCATCACTTTCCATCAGGTGACCCGCCAGCTCGTGTGCCTGCTTAAGCGATAAAAAAAAAACTTGGTGACTATAAAATATAAATACTACAACGATAAGGACAACTTTCTTCCAGTATTAGGTACTAATTTAAAAGACTGTAAGTCTCTGCCAACAGCTTATTACTGTGACATTACCACAATATTACGCTTAAATACTTTAATAGCGCTTATATGAAATGAGGGACGACAACGTTACAGGGATAAACTTCTTCGTCACGTAGAAAATATACTGCGCAGTCGGTCACACCTTACCCAATTTAAAATTCAACTCGTAAAAACAACATTGTGACAAAATCTCATGGGAGTAGTAATGTACGGAGATCGCATAAAATGATTTTATGATTCCATCAGAGCTGTTGGATCGAAGACTTGTTTATGAATAAAATACACATAAAAGTGATTGTAAATTTCTGTAGCATGTGCTTTGAAATTATATTCTGTGGAGGAATCATGTGTGACATAATATGAATAACCTTTCGGGTTGAACATTTTAGTATAGTTGTGTTTGTATTCGGTAGATTTTTATGGGTTTATCTCAACTGTTACGGGTACTCTACACATACTCTACGTGTTTAAAACTCTAGAAAGCTCGAATGGAAAAGTAACTAAAAATCGAGCTCAAACGTAGGTTCGTAAAACACTGAGCCCTTATCCAAATATTACGCAAATTATGCATTTTTAAAAGCACGTCGTAATGAAGGGGAATCGAAGCAGGTATGAGCCCAACGTAGGTACGAGTAGCATAGCAATCGAAATTGCAAATTTGTGCAGGGCCGCCTGGGTTCGTTAGCGACTTGTGTTTACGCATTACAACTAGAGTTGACAACCGCTAATTGTTTGAGGTTTAGTATTGATTTATTCGATAATCGAATTAACGTAAGAGCAATGTAACATTTGTTTGATGAAATCACAATGAGGCTCGGTTTTGTAGAACGCATACATCTATTTTAAATAATTTGCACGTGTAAATTGTTCGATTTTAGTCTGTTTCAGCGCTCATTATTGATGAATTGAGTTTGCGTTCGTAAAAATGTTTTGGGATTTGAACGTACTATATTTTTGTAGTAGAAATGTTTGTTGTTCGTTTGTTTTATTTACGCTTGGTTTCATGTGGTTTCGAATTTCGATGATATGACTTTTAAAAGCCAAACAGCTTACAGCTTACAGCCAACAGCTAAACACTTTTAAAAGCCAAAAAAACAATTATGTACATATACATAATTGTTTTTTTTAGTATCTACCTGTTTGGCTATGGCTTTGGTATCTACATGTATGCATAAGTATAGCTTTTTTTAAATAAATACTAAACCTTCAAGTTCAATCACATTAAAATAACTGCGAAGCAAAAATAAAATATTAACTCAATAAAAAAAAGAAAATAGCTTCACCGAAGAAAAATACAAAAATAATGTTTCCGCCCGGGATCGAACCGGGGGCCTTCTGCGTGTTAGGCAGATGTGATAACCGCTACACCACGGAAACGTTGACGACAGTTTCATATTCAAGAAAGTTGTATCTCGATTTTTTTAAAACAGGTTTTCATACGGTCGAAATATTATCAAATTATTATTATCGACTTGACCATAAATACTGACCTTATTTGTATCGATTGCAATAATCGTTAAGATAATAATATAATTTTTCTCTTATTTATTCAATAATATATTTATAAAATCATAAAGTTTTATTATAATGTCTATATTAATAATTTAGCATAAAATAAAATAGAATTGCTTTAGGGAAATCTTTAAAGCAGTGTTATATTTTCTTTGTTAGTGCTTGAGATTAATGGTACTTTTTAATTAGAATGATACGAAAAAGGTAAGGAGCATTTTATCAACTGAAATAAATAAAAAATATTCATGTTATTTTTAAGTACTGAAAAATCTTTGTGAATGTTTGGAAATTTCTAATGTGTTGAATACTATATTTCCGCCCGCGGCTTCGACCGAGTTTTTAAAGAAAAACTCGCTTAGTTCCCGTTCCCGTGGGATTTCCGGGATAAAACCTATTCTATGTGTTAATCCAAGTTACCCTCTATATGTGTGCTAAATTTCATTATAATCGGTTCAGTAGTATTTGCGTGAAAGAGTATTGTTACTCTACACACACATCCTCACAAACTTTCGCAATTATAATATTAGTAGGATTAGTAAGATAGGATAGGATAGGACTACATTAGTAGAAACAGTGTCTTTCAATATTTTCCTTCGAGACACTTTGAAATTAAAATACGATCATGAATTACACTCCAATACAGCAGTTATTTTAGTGGCCAAGTTGTTCCAAAGAATCTCAGAGTTACCCCCAAAGGATGAGTTTCAAATAAATCCAATCGATGGCCGTTCAAGTATTTTAAATGCGAGTCAGTTCTTGCTTGTACTTACTTTTAGTGAGTCCAGGGAATAGACAAAGCTCAGAAGCTAAGCGTCCACTGCTGAATAAATTTCCTACTTTACGTATGACTTGAATACAGCTGGAACAACTTTTGAGTTAGTTTTTGCGAGAGTCGAGAATTTTCTATGAATTTAGTGGCCAATCTATGTAAATAAAATGATATATTATACATCTGCTGCGAGTCTGGTTAGAATTGGATTGTGTCTTGTTACATGCATCTGTAATCATGGTAGAATATTCTTGACGATCAAGAAAATATTATAATAATGACACATTTAAAAGACTTATAAACATATTATAATACTGCAGAAGAGCCGACAAAAATTGCGCTAGAATTGTTAGTAGGTATAGATACGTTAAAATTATTAAACACATCGCATTCGAAAATCGCATTAACTTTAACCGCACCGCGTATTAGTATTCAATCAATTATAAATTTGATATAACTAATATATAACCTTATTTAACTGACAATTAATTAAACGCAACAGAATTTCAACATCGCAATTCGCAATATCCTTAACAATGTCGATCAAAATTAGTCTGACATAGCAATAATACTATTCAGTAGCAAGCTAGAGAATGATTCGGAACGTAAATTACTATATTGTGCGACACATAATATATTAAGTCGTTACTAGACGATCATGCAGCATGACATGCGTTACGTGGTCAATGGTCATGCAGGAACGTTTAGCTCGATGATTGAAGTGACACGAAAACTACGTGCATGCAAGTTGTCATGCAGCATGATCATTTAGATAGGTTAGGTGCTGTCATGCAAAAACTAAGAGCGTTTCATGCACTATACTGAGGCTAGACGTGAACAGTATAAAAATGCATGATTTGATATTTTTAGACGCTCATGCACCATGACAATTCACGTAAAAACAGGTCATGCTTGCATTACCGTCTAGGGACTACTTTAGTACATGTTTTAGTTACGTAATATTAACTGCAAGATATTTGCAGGCGCCAAGGGGCACCCGTCTCATAACAAACACAAATAAGTTGACGTGATCCGCTTACTTTCGAAGATTAGAGACCTACATAGCAGAAAATATTGCTTTGCAAGTGTCGGTTGGAATTATTCATGGCTGAGAATTATCTTATCGCAATGAGAAATAGTTTACATGTAGGTGCTGTTACGGAGGCAAGGCGAGATGTCGGAAACTGAGCTGGGTAAATGATTGAGTGAAGTAAAGCTCACACTAAGATAATCATTGGAGATAAATTAAAGTCAAAACGAGAAGGAGTGTTGAAATAGATTTGTGAATTATGGAACTTACTATACAAAAATGTTCGACTAATGACAAATTAGAAAGAGCTTATTCCTTCTTGAAAATTCATTGATGTGTACGGTAGTAAAAATCCTTGTCAATGTGAACGAATCATCAATTTTAAATCTCATTGCATAAGCATTGCATGGTTATTAATTATGACATTTAAATGTGTAATCACAAGGCCTCCAAGTTTCAGTAAAAGCTTAAAAAGACTAAGCTAATAATAATAAAGATACATCTCGCTCAATATCATTAAATCAAAACCAATGGCAAGTATTACAAAGGCATCTTTAAATTAGTACTCCATCTAAAAAACTAATCTTGACTTAATACCCTAATTTGCTCTCGTCCAATTTTAATAAGTATAGTTGATAATATTCTTTTGAATAGCGATTTATCAAGAAGCTTATGTTAGTATAATGACAGTCATTATTTTTTGCTGCAGCATCCTTTTATCACGTGAGATGTATTTAAATCTCCAGACACGCTTAACCAGGTTGCAAATACAGGATCATTGATTTAAACTTGTTCTGGAATTGCAGAGGTGTGACATTGTGACTGGTGAGTGGCATCTGAGATAATGCTTAGTAAATAAGTAAGAGGGGCTATCATCTATAAATTCATTTCATTTGCAGGTTTTTTCGCTATAGTTTGCATGTTTTTATGTATAGTATACGAGGTCTGCAATTGAGCGAGTATTATCAATTCGATACTCGTACAAAAACTATGGATTTGGTCCAGTTATTAAGACTAATTTATTTCTAGGACCGTTCAAAAAATAAACGCATATATATATATATATATACTTAATATGTATAAAATCTTTGCCTTGGAATTTGGAAGATGGAAGATGGAATTTTTCATAATATCAAGTAGATAACGAAATTAAACGAAATTGAATCTTTATACATCAATCGTACAGAGTATTACAAAACGTTAATCTACACTATACAATGTGTGAAAAGGAAGAGATTATCGGAAATTTATTAAAACAAATTAAATGTGAACCGCAACTGGACGCGGTTGTGACACTTTATTACTTTATTACGTCGACAAAAAACTGATATTAAAGCACGTGGTTCAGATATTTTGTTCTACAGTGTAATGCGCGCAGACCAATTTTAATTGTAGATTAATTAAAACATACACTATAGGTACACAATACACATATAGTTAATTTGAACGTAGGTACTGCGTTTTTCTGAGCCGTAGACATAAAAAAAATAAAAAATAAAATAAAATTTATTAGCAACTTCAAATATAACATTACAATATTGCTCTGCCTTCTAAACTAGGTAATTACCTGTATCTCAGAAGGCAGTGCCTTCCCTTACAAATTCCATATTACATTATATTTGGCAAGTTAACAAAATAAATTTTAGTGACTAATGATGAAAGAATACAAAGTAAATGATTAAGAAAATAAAAGTATATGATTTGGGCCGATGGACATTGTGTGTGTGTGTGTGTGTGTGTGTGTGTGTGTGTGTGTGTGTGTGTGAGTGTGTGTGTGTGCTTGTGTGTACCTATGTTTGCGTGAGTGTGCCTGAGTGATTGATTTTGTTGCAAGCATTTATTTAATAGTAATGAAAAGATTTTCAGTTTGTATATAATCAAGATTTTGGAGCCAATTGACAATGTATTTTTTAAAACGATTGGTAGGTAAATTTATAATTTTGTTGATGTCATTAGTCGGGATACTGTTATATAACCGTGGAGCAATGCAATTTAGTTGCCGTTTTGCAAAATGAGTCTTGGTGGTGGGTATAGGGCACCTTAATTTTCTCTTCCATGTTCGAGGCAGTGTGTGGGCTGTAAAACGGTGGTATCTCAACAGAGCTTTTAATATGTAAATCTTGCGAACTGAAAGAACTCCTGATTTCGCGTAAACATCTGCCGTGGAGTGCCTGTATGGTAGGTGCATGAGTACTTTTAACACTGCCCGCTGGGCACGCTCAAGTTCGGACATTATAGTTTTAGGAGCCCCACCCCATGACGTCACAAAATAATTTATAATGCTCTCACATAGTGCTTTGTACACTTGGATAAGCAGTTTTTTGTTAGCAACTGATCTTAGATGCTTAAATATATAAACTAGCTTTCTAACACGATTACAAACATGAGTGATATGGTCTTTCCAACTCAATTTGTCATCTACTAGTATACCCAAGTATCTTATAGATGTAGCCCTAGTTAGTGTCGCACAATTACATTGACTTAGTTGCCCTCTATTACATGGAAAAGAGTGTAGCTTGATGGTTAAACTTGTGGATGGATCGTAGGTGGCTGTCTTTGAAAAACAAAGATATTTCGTTTTAGAAATATTTAATGTGAGTAAATTATCCTCAAGCCAGCTTGTGACATTTTTCAATCCTCTCTCTGCTTTACTGTGAGCTTGTTCCCAACTGTGACCGTGAAATAACAAGACCGTGTCGTCAGCAAACATCTGGATATCATTGTCGGTAGCAATTTGGTCAGGGAGGCTATTAATATAGGTTAAGAACAGAGTAGGTCCTAACGTACTGCCTTGAGGAATACCAAAACTACACGACGAGGCATCACTCATATCATGTTTTACTCTCACATACTGCTCTCTACAAGACAGATAACTTCTGAACCAATTTTGCACATGACCACGAATTCCTAAGCTTTCCAACTTCGATAATAGAATCGGAATCGAAACTGTATCAAAAGCTTTTTTTATATCAAGAAACACGCCAACAACCTTGTCCCCTCTATCGAGATATTGATAAATTAACGTTGTTAATCTCTGTATGGCTTCTTCTGTTGATTTTCCTTTCCGGAATCCATATTGAGAAGCAGTAATTAAATTGTTTTTTTCTAGGTATTTGATTAGTCGGCTATTGATAATTTTTTCAAGAATCTTTGACAGTGTTGAAAGTAAAGATATTGGTCTGTAGTTGGAGACATCTTGTTTATCATCTGATTTATAAATTGGAGACACGATAGCTTTTTTAAAGATGTCTGGAAAGATACCTTGTTCTAAACTTAAGTTACATACATATTCAATTGGACTAATAAGATATTCTTTTGCTAGCTTTATAAATCTACAAGATATACCATCGAGGCCAGGTGCGCTAGAAGTCTTCAAATCATTTATTATTTTGTTAATTTCATATAAATCAGTTGGTATGAAGGACATAGAATGGTTATTTGGGTTTGAATGTTTTATTTGATTAGCGAGTTCATCTTCCGTCTTGTGTAATTTATTTAATATCTCCCTAGCCAAGTTCCCACCTATGGTTGTGAAAAATTTATTAATCTTGTTTAAGGACTCCTTTGTGTTACTACCAATCGTGAGCAGCTCCGTGGGTATATCATTGTTTACTTTCATATTACATACGTCTTTTATAATATTCCATGTTTTTTTTAAATCTTTCTCACTATTTTGTAATTGCGTTTGGTAATATTTATGCTTTAAAGACTTTATAATTTTGTTACAAGTGTTCCTATATTTAATATATGTACTATTTATTTGACTATCGCAAGGCCGTAGCTTGGCTTTTTTATGCAACTTGTCTCTTTTACGGATTGATCTTACTACTCCGGGGGTAATCCACGGCTTCAGAGGCACCTTCTTTTTTGATAAATACTTAATCAAAGTGCACTCCCTGATAACTCCACCGATACTGTTCACAAGCCATTCAGCACTAAGATATACATCACGCAGGGAAAAATACTGAGTCCAGTCGATTGCACTGATTTTTTCCAATGCTAATGCGTAATCTAGTACCTGCTTAGACAAATTAGTTTTTAATCTCGACATCTTATTATTTCTTATTTGTAAAAGAATAGGACTGTGATCAGTTAATGGTGGAAAAACCAAAGTCTGCCAACTATCCGAGGTTTTTATCATAAAGTGGTCAAGACAATTGTTAAGTCTTGTTGGACGTGTTATACCCAGTTCCAGACCATGACTAGCTAAAATGCATAAGTATTCGTTTAAATGAGAGCTATGAATATCATTACAGATAGTGTTAATATTAATATCACCTGTAAATATTATGTGCGGTTGTTTAATTTTTTTGAGAATAGTATCTAAGCATTCTAAGTAAGGTCGCGGATTTGTATAACTGGGTGGTCGATATGAACAAATAACGGAATACTTATCGATATTAAGAACAAGGCAATTACCATCCACCATTTCAGGTTCCCAGGAAACAGCTGTCAATGATTTACGTACATAAACGATAACCCCATCATTCTGGTTTAAATATTTTTTAGTGTAATGCACGTTATAATCAGTTAGATTCGGTGGTAAAACACCCTCCTTTGACCAGCACTCAGTTAGAACAATGATGTCCATTGGTGTGGCGAGCGTTGCAAGAAAAGCCGCTAGTAGATCAAAGTTGCAATATATACTTCGAATATTTACAGTAATTATATGAAACAAATTAGGATCATTTTGTAAAAGGTTTTGGCATCTGTATGTGTCATCAACTTGAGTACAATTTGCTGAAACTGTATCCAAGTCAGACGTTATGATTTTGAACGAATCGAATTTATTAAAATATTTATTAAATATTTCATATCATTACCACCTTTATTAATTTTATTAACACTGATGCCAAAAAAGCAAATGAAAGGACGCTTTACAAGAAGCTGAGCCTGCAAATACATATGTAACACAATTATATAAAAATTATGATAGTCAAATGGTTTAGGTTTTCGCAAGAGGTGTAGGATGTTAAGTAGTGTTTTGTATGAATGAGTAATTATGATAGTTTGTGTATTGACAATACTGATGACTGACCCATCGGACAACCAGTCTTTAAAAAACATAAAAAATTTGGAATACATCTTATAAACTATATTATGCACTTTTCTTATAATAATACTATTACTAACAACAGAGAGTCATTTATCGCCAAGTTTTTGAAGATCACTTTCGGTGTCAATTCTAAATTGTTGGGAACCTTCAGATTTTCTTAAATATATACGTCCATATGAAATCCAACAGTAAGCATAATTATGCCCCCTAGCAAACTCCCTGCTTTTATAAAATAGCTTTCTAGTGCTAGATGTTAGCGTTTCTGTTATGTATACCGGTGTTTTATTATTGTCAATTTTGAGATGCGATAAATGACATGTATGACATGATAAATGACATGAAAAAGACATGTCTTCACCCATTTGAAATTTTAGTTTCTTTAATGTGTGTTATTCTATGAAACAGGATTAGGGAAATATATTATCCTTACATACTTAATATATGTATTATAATATATTATTACTTTATAAATTCATCGATCTACGTCCAAAGTTCACTTTTGACCTTTAATGAGCTCAATTCAATTAAAAACACAAGACAGAGCTAAAGATACAAAAAAAACTCCTCATTTAAATAATAAAGTTCAAAATCGAATATATTACCAAAATACAACCGAAGATTCAGCATTCAGTAATCAAGAAACTGCGGCCTACGAGTCGTGACAACACAGACGAAGGAAATGTTTCCGTTGACATAATAGTCCTTATAAATGCCATTATTCCAATGTGCTAAAGTTCAAAATTGGTTGTTTTGTGTGATAGAGTTGTTTAAGTAAAGGTAACCTGAATAAACCGAGGACACGCGATCCGCATACGGTAAAAAGGCTAGTTTAAACAGCGGTCAGGTGAATTTGTTAGGCCTACATATCTAATGCCTGCGGGATTCGGATAGATTCTATTAAAGCCAAGTCCTGACAATTTTGCTAATTCGAGCTGCTAGTGCCTTATTTCAAATACGTCTTTGAATTATAAATTTCAATACTGACTTATATAGAATTTTATAGATAAATAAAACGTAGAAGTGATGTGAAGTCCCATGTCCCCTAGTGGGGTAAGGGGCAGATGCATTATACATCTGTTTCACTGATCGATTTTCTTTAGGGACAAGTAGGTGATCAGCCTTCTGTGTCCTACCAGACCGAGACATTTTTTTTCTTCGTCTCCACCGGGAATCGAACCCAGGACCCCTCGGTGCTACGCTCACGTGTCAACCACTGTACCAAGGAGGCGGTCGAAATAAAACGTACTATAGGAAATAACATTTTTCCTATAGAAGTGACGTACCTCCAATTTTGTCTGCATTTTAATTAAAGCTACCTCCGGTAGTGCACAGATACTCGTGTATGCTATCCTAAACTCACACAGATTGGAGACCCAATTCCTATTCGTTTTAGGCTTACATATAAATAGTTATCAGAACTCTATTTTCTGATTTGAAATAAATTCTTTTTACTAAGGCTCCTTTGATAGGTCATATATTCCTTGTCTCGTTTTCTGACGAGTAACAAGTTATTTATTAATACTTGTACTCCATTTGAAGCTTACAAAATATGTATGTATGTATTACACAAATTATTAGATTACCAAATATCATTATGATTGTGAAATATAACACAACAATTAGTCATAATATTCACGGAAATATTAATCTAAGTTAAGTGTAACAATCGGGAGGTTGTGCAAAACTCGTTTATCAATTCAACATTGGAAATTGAACTTTCGTTACAAGCAATTTATCAACTGGCTTTATAATAAACAATTTATATTTGTGTTCGAATAATATTACGATTTGATAGACAAAATAGACGGTGAAATAAAATAGATAATGGAAGGTCGTCGCCTTGGGCCACAAGCAAAATCAATTTCAGCACAATTCTCATTTTCTCGATACTTTCATTTCTCCGCAGCTAGCAATCCAGAAGATAAAATTCAGAAAACGCTTTTGCCTCGATGTACACGAAATTCTATTTGCAACTTCATACACATGCTTCGTAAGAACTGAATTCAGTACCATTGAACAATCAATTGGCTCATATTTCCTTAGCGAATGATATCGGAATTTATGTGCATTTCTAAATGGTGAACAGTTGCCAGTAATTTTTAACGGAAGAGGAATGTTATTTTTAAATATAAGCGGATATGATTTTATCTATGGGATGTATCTTTTCCTTCGAGGAATTAATAAAGAGTAGTTTTAGGAAAGCCAACAATATGTTTGATACTATAATCATATTTTTATTATAGACATTATATTTGAATCAATGGAATGAGACTGGTGCTGTGTGCAACGAACGTTTCATTTAAATTCGTTGATTTGTATACGTCGTCTAAATTATATTTTAAACATTGTTTATCTAGCAACTTAGAACTACCTATTTCTATTTACTTCTTATTCATGCTTTATGTTAAATCCTTTTCAAACGGCATTGCAATCTTTACGAAGAAAATGACATAATGCTAACAATAGATATATTCTACGCAAAGAAAGCCTAAAAGCCACAAAGATAAAAATGAATTGTCAGAAAAAACACTAAAAGCAATAAGCCGCGCAATGAAGTTTAAAACACCAACACAAGATGAAAAGCTGAGATTTCCTCAAGCGAATTACAAAGATAAGAATAACACAAAATGTGACTCGTGATAAAAATGTAATTTCCTTAAGTATTAAAAACACAAGCGGTTCTGGCGGGATTATTTGCTTCGACCTGGGCCTGTTTCCATTGTAAAAGTGTCACGGGATCCGGTTACTCTAAGGGCATATTCAAATGATAATCCCGACATACGCTTTGTGAATTATGCGACGTAATAGACGGGTGTCGGACCCCAGAAATGTCACATTAGCTTGATTTAAGATTTACCTGACCACCTTATTACAAAAATATGTTTGCATTGATAGAATGGAGTGGAAAGCTACGTGCGAGCATTAGGTTTTGTCGTCTTCTCTATTTAGTCTAATATTAGAACAGTAAAACATACGGATCATTACAGTATTTTCCACTTAGTTTATATTACGGGCAGAAATAGACGGCCAATTTTTGAATGGATTTTAGTAAGGTATACAAGAAGAATCAGTAAAGTTCAGTAATGTTTACAAAATATAAACGTAAGTAAATAAAATAAAAATAGACCAGCCCAACGATCAAGTGGGGTCTGAAAATCATCGGCATCAATGAAAAACATGAAAAAAGGGAGAGAAAATGAGTATAGAAAGATGAAAGTCGTAAACAAGAAGAGCCATAATCGACAAGCCATGCCATACTCATCAATTATTTTACCGATAGAGCGCTGTCTGTGCCACTTAAAGGTTTTTCTGAAAAATAATTTGCGTTGTCGATGGTAGATATGGGTGCAAATCCCCATTAGAGTGTCTGTAGGTACCATTAAATAAACATCTCTTCCCCGCTAGTTATTAGCCGAGCCTCCCCTACCACTCGACTCTGCCTGATACGGCACGGATGCGGATGCGAGGCCAAAATCAATTTCATTTTTCGACACGTGCATTAATGTTATGGCGGGGCAAACCGACGATTTTCGATGCTGTTTATCAAAATTGTTTTATGGAATGTGATTATATAAAGTGTCCTATTAGTCGGCTTGTTTGTCTGCAGTCTTCACTGAGTGGAAGTGATTCTGGCTGTTTGATCACGATTCACGAGAGACAGTCAAGTCTATGATGTATCAATGTCTATGATAAATGTACTGCATTTACTGAAACAAAGAAATAACATGAGCTAAACAACATTAGCATAAGCGATAATTGAAATGAGATTTTCAATTATTTATAATTCATCAACAACTTTATTTATCAACTATTTTCTATTCTCGTTTAACGTCCACTCCAACACAACAATACGAGCCAGTTAAACGTGTTTGAAAACATTTAAGTTCAATACGTAAATGAAACTATATTCGAACGTTTTAAAGTTCAATTTAAGATGCTATATTTTCTCAGTGAATGCACTAGTTTGTAGCATGTTTTACTGCGATTGATTCCATCCGCAAGATGGGAAGAACGGGAGTGGAGTAGCCAGCACTTATCTAATTTTATTGTCACTCGTCGACCGACCCTCTGCCGCTTAGGACGTACGAAGGAAACTGGAAAATTCCCTCTTCCCTATTTTTATCCAGTAACGATATCTTTATACGTTAGCAGTTAAACTCAATTTAAGATCGGGAGATAAACGCGAGTTCTGGCTGAAATATAAGGAAATATTGTCCTGAAAAATTTTGGTCACGTTATCATTATATTAGATTGGGATATAAAATAAATTCTTGTCGTCGTGCGAAGGTTATTATAACGACTTTCCAGAGATACAAATTCAGGTTAACTTTATTTATACCTTTACTGCGAAGGTATAACATAGAGCTTAAATTACTGAAATATGTACTGAGTATTTTGCTTTGTAAATCACAATTCACATTAAATATGTATTCGTGTTTTCATAGAAGAACGAATGTAATAAATATAAAGGTTATTTTGGCAATGATAGATATAAATAAAAGTACGAAATTTAAACAAACTTTATTTTTATCTCAGTTGTTCAGGTATGAATGAAGCTGGCTTAAAATACATCTTAATAAATTATTTCGAGTACTAAGTCTACTTGAATATCTTAGAAGAGTTAGAATTCGAAATACAGAAATGAATTTGTTATAATATAGCTTTTAGTATGCGATGTGTCTTAGTTGCATGTTAAATTGATAATTATATTTCTAATATATTGATTCCAGAGAGTTTAGCGGCGATTACAGCAAGAGACTGCTGAAAAGTCTGTAAACGTCAAAAAAATCTTATAA
Organism: Colias nastes; assembly: GCA_907164665.1. NCBI lineage: Eukaryota > Metazoa > Arthropoda > Insecta > Lepidoptera > Pieridae > Colias > Colias nastes. The sequence continues at coordinate 20,744 of CAJQZM010041760.1, read as the reverse complement.
TCTGAGAAAATATCCCACAACACGCTCAACACGCTCAAAATGTTCACATTAGGCTTTACATTATGCAGATAGTTAACATATTTCAGCGTTCCAAAATTTTATGTGAAGACCACGCCCAGCTCATCCCGCCACATTAGCTATGATAATTGGAACATTTGCTTTGCGAATGAAACGACGGAACACTCGATTATAATATGCCAGAAACCGAACTTCTTCGTGCTATGTGTTTATATTAATGTTAACTTTGTAGACATGATGTACGAATGTGTTAGCATTTTTGTGTTTATACATTTAAACACTAAGCTTTCCTTTTATATTATAATCGTAACGTCTGTTTATTTACTACACAATCGCAAAGAAACTGATACATAGTTTTTGGGTAGTTAAAGGTTAACTAAAGCTCCACAGTATTCATGTTTCCTTTGTAATTTTTTGTTATGTTTATACTAATAAAACGACAGCCTATTTTAATATCAGATCACATTATTTAAATTAATTAAAAGTTAGGCGTGTTGTTTAATTCATTAAGCAACTTCTTGTCAAACAATTGACGTCATACATTTTACATTTAGTTAATAATAATGTGAAAATTTATATCATTAAAAGTATAAGTAAAATATAATAGGATAAAAGGTAGGAATGTTCTAGAATATATTTATAAAGCTTATCAGAAGCCGCCAGCGAGTAATGAATTTCACCATCCATTTCTTAGGTCGCCACTACAGCTGACTGATGACCTTTGCGCTCTGCTAGACAATCCTATCTACTCCCGTGAAATACGTAGATGGTTAATAATACTATACGTATTTTTATAAAGATATTTGATATAATTAAATGGGTTCATGAACCTTTTCGTTTTGGAATCTTTAAGTTATGATGCGGTAGTTTTTTTGGATAATTGGTAAGAAAAGATGATTCACGTATAGATGTTTTTGTTTTTGGTGTATCATGTATGCACGATTCAGTAGAAGTTCTATGTACTGGAAAGGAAATTCTTTAGAAAAAGGAAAATTAAAGTATTTATATAGCAATGTGCAAACAATACGAATAATGTAGTTCCTACAACTTTCTTAACTGCTTTCAATATCTTGTAAAGATGTAACTTTACAATTTTTTACATTTGTTTTCATCTTTTTCCATTTCGATGTATGGATAGTAGTGTTTATTTGTAATTTTAATTTCCTCTCCCTATATCGTGTGCTAACGTATCGGCGCTTCACATTCAGCATTCAGGGCTGGCTCCACAGCAAAATAGTGCGGAATTTAAATCGAAATTCAAATCTCTCAGCATTGTGACACCAGCATGACAAATGAGGGTGGAGATAGAAACGTGGTGAACTATAAATTCATAAAGTAAAAGTGCATTGAGAGCCACAATCCCCTTGTGTCTGTGGTCGAGTGGCATCCACTCCGTTTGACTGATGACCTCACGAGGAAAGCCGCTGTAAAAACTTCGTGTTTCAAGTTCTTTTTTATATAAATGAATCCAATTTATATACGGAGGTACAAGTTTTGCCAATATAATAAGTAATAGCATTTATAATCGAACAATGATTTTTATAAAATGTTTGTCCAGTCATTCTTGAGTTATGTGCTTACCATCATTAATTTCTATTAATTATATAGTTAGCTGCCCCAATAGACGTTCTTCTGCTCCATTGCCCCATTTTCGTATTTTCTCTTCATATGCACCTTCGTTTTGCAAAACATTGCAGAATTGGTAGAGCCGTTCTCGAGTTCACGCTTAGCAACACATTTCGCGATTCATTTATATTATGTAACAAATATAGAAGATAGATTGGTATTTGACATTTAATTGGCTTTTATCAACAAAAAATATAACATTTGATACAAAATTCTTGTCTTAAATATTTATTTTTCAAAAGTAAAGAAAACCCTCTTATAAACGAATTACTTCGTCTCTAAGAGCTACTACATCAATCTTTGGTTTCAATTATTTCACAACACAAAAGATTATATTTGACATGAAATATTAAAGTCTATCGATATACTTAATCATGTATTTTATTTAATATAATTTTTAATGGAAATCTTAATACTTTGCCCTATAAATGAATACGTGGTTATGGTCCTGTATTATTCCTCTAATTAAGACAATTTAAGACAATAATTAGTTAGTAGTTATGTTTTAAAATAAGGACGAAAACATTCATCAAATCACATGTCTGGTTTTAATTATTGATTGTGAACGAATTAGTGAAAAATGTCACTGAAAAGGTCATCGACAATTTATTAGCAATTAGTGTATATTAATAACTGTTATTAGTAAGTTTATAAATGAAGGGTATAAATATAGGCATAATATTCTGTAAAGCTTAAGCGGCCTCTTAAAATAAGCATACCATTAAGCAATCATACTTCCCTGCATTTAAATGAATAGATTAAAAATATACATCGACGAAGTTTGTTTACCCAACCTGGATAAGGTCACAATAATTTATTAATATAAATACGTCTTTAATAAAACCACTTCCAAAAAAACAAAAAGTCAATAGGTAGGGTGAGCCAGAGCAGCCTCGCTAAGGAATTTCTGCGCGAAGCAAGCAGCCGAGGAAAATTACAGGACACGTTTCCATACGCCTTTTCGCTGTAAACAGTTTTTTCATGTGCGTTTAACTGATTTTTTACTACGAATAAAGAAATATTCTATTCTTTTCTTTTCTAATCTATTCTATTATATTCTGTTCTATTATATTTTAGCAGAGTAATATAATAAAAAGCTACATCGAATCTAATTTCGTTTCCAATGTTTCAATTAAAAAATACATCAAAAAGAACATCGGGTGAACGTCACTCAAACAAGTTGTTACGACATATTTTACTGCAGTGAAACTTTTCAATTGGCAGAACTTACGTGTGCGAGTCTGATCAAATTATTACCATGTTGCGGTTCCAGACCGTGCCGTCTGTTACTTTTTGTTTTTAAATACACAAAAATGTGCACGAATACCTAATTGAATTATAACAAGAATCCAGAGGAAAATAAAGTCCCTTATGAATGAGGAATTCCTTCCTAAGATTAGATATTTGGTTGACTATGACTAATGCTGAATGTTTTATATACATATTTATAGCGATACATAAGACATCTCTTTATATTCCCACAAGGAATCAAGAAATAAAAAATGATTAATTATTATAAAATGTAGCTATCAAATGTTTAAATGGTTAAATACATATTTCGCTGTAGAAATCAACCTCTGAATAAACAAAACTAAACAAACAAAATTATTTGAAAGTTTTCATCAAATCATTGAACACAAATTGCAGTCGCATCAAATAACAAACAGTAAAAGTATTACAAAAGTTTTATTTACTTTAATTAAATTAATTTACACATTCGCGTTTCAACACTGTTTGCGCTGCTTTTACAGTTTAATAGTGGCTCAAATTCCATTCCACGCGGTCCGAGAATTTGTCACCAGCAGGACTTAACAAAAGCGGCGAAATAAATAATATTCTATGAATAACAAAAGCCGAAACAAAGCCCGCGTAATCACAATTATTGAGAATATCATAAACGCAGCCCCGATCGTTATAACTTGGTTTAACTGTTATGTTCGAAGATCCGAATTGCAGTTACCATTCACTGCAGACTGCTTTTGAAACCGGAATACAATACTCGTCAACTTTAGTATTGTACGGCCAATTCAGATGCTAGGCATCCAATGAATGTTCTGCATAATACAATCACGCTCTCGATATAGTGCTGGGTGTGAAAGTTGCTAAGTAAAGGGAATTGCCTTAACTTCGCCGGGAGAGCCCTTCCTGCAGGTTGTTACCTAACAAGGTTATTTCTCGCAACTAGACTTGTTTGAACTATTAACAGCTTTGAAATTCAAAGGCTACGGTTTTATTGTTTTGCCGGCGCCTTCCGTTGTCTTATTAAAGTGCTTTATGAAGAATTCTTTTTCTTATTTTTTTTCTTTGTTTTATCGCTCACGGCCGATGAGGCTGTCGGTTGTGTATTAAGTTTATTTACCGTGGACCAATGGGAGAGAGAATAATTCTGTGCATAATACAGTTCATAATTATTTATTCATCGTTTTACATAATCTTGCGTCACAGCATCGCAAACAATAAATATCAAGTTTGGTATCTGAAACAAGCGACAAGCAACCGACGCTAATGATCAAAATTCTGATGAGTAGAGTTAGTCTACAGTATTAATTTGATCAGAGCAATGCTATCAAAGTTCGCGGGAACTCAGCAAGTTTCAGAACTGTTGACTTACCTCGCTTAAACTGGAGTTAACAAGTCGCTATGTTTCCACAAAAATTAAAATTATAAATTAACGTCTAGTTATATAAATTCCTTTCACTACTGTTCTAATAGCAATGTTATTAGGTCACTTAACACCATATTTATATGCACAGTTCATACTCGTAGTACAGATAGTTTTTGTCATTACATAACATAACTGAACACCCAAATATAACGTTTCTATAATGTATCGTATACTTTCAATGATTTTAAGTATATTTGAATATTCAATTGCACTGTAAAGTGTAAGAATCTATCAAAATTATAACTCGTTTCAAGTCTATGTAAACATGAAATACAATTGTGATTTTTCTATCTAGTGTTTATAAAATACTCAAACATTTTGATACGAAAGTTTCCTATTAGAAATGTGGATGTTGCCAGTACCTAAACAAATAAATCCTAAACAAGCTGAATTTGAAATCCATATTTTCCCATTATGAGATTTATGCAAGTATTAATGATTTCTATATTATTATCTTATATATCGAAAATTAAAAGAAATCAACACGCGTAAAGTCAATAATATAAATAACATAAGGGACAAAATAACATACATTGAACACAATTACAATAAGAATTTTTTGGTTATATTTGTCAAGAAGTTTCGTCCAAGCAGTAGTTTCAATGATAGCTAAATTACCTAAATAAAATACCATTCTAAATATCATGTATTAAAAAGAAAAGAAAATATGATAATTACTTAGATACTCTCACATCCTACAGTACCTACATAAAATAAATTATTGTTAGGCATTAAAAATCTATTACACCATTTAATACTTGAACCATGCCACCAAAACAAAGAAAAATTAATTCATAAGTTATTAGCTGGTCTTATACCAGATGCACCATGCAAGGGTCGAATCAGTCGGTATCTAGGGACGGGGTAACGGGGTGACGTGTGTCATGACCACTTACAAGCGTCGAACACCGTCAGAATGCTTCTGACAGATCTTCGTAGCATGCTAATAGAATTATGCGCTAGTCACTTACATAATAATTACTTTGAAAGATAATGTAAACTTGTAAATGTTGACTAGAGATGGAAAGTAGTTTGATTTAAAAAAAATGTGTGCGTGTGCTAGTGTACACACGTAAGAAGTGAAACTTCTTTATGACCTTATTTTTCAAAAAATAATTTACTATATGCAACTTTACAGAAATACGTCGAATCACGCGTGGAAGGGATAAGAAAAAGATGGCGCGTAACGGAAAAATGTCACGCGTAACGAAAAAATGTTACATTAAATTTTTTTCCAACCCCGATAAAGAAGTTTCACTTCAATAAAAGCTCTGTTTGTACCTACATTAATTGAATTGTTTATTTATAAATAATTAATTTCTGTATACAGGGCTGGCCCGTCATTGACCTATCATGCTGATTTAACTTAAAGTTTTTCTTAAGCTGATTATGTAAAAAATACTCATAAAATCCCTGTCGTAGAGTTTTAGTAAACCGATAAATTTATAATCTTTATGAAAATAGTATCATTCTTATTAAGGCAGAAAAGCTAAACAATTTAAAGAAATTTGGCACACCTGTACTCTTTATTCATTTTCAGTATTTTCTTATAATATGTATAGTAATGATTAAATATACATCAGAGCTAAACTCAGTATTCTGTTACAGTTTCGTGTGGACAGTTAATTATGTTTATATTTTATTAGCACCAGTTCCCCTCAGCATCCATTAACAGTGCTAGGAAATTGGCTTTCCCCACCAAATATCAAATTTCACGTTAATCTACCTAACATAGATCAATTCTGACCGGCGACAATCGAGTTACTGTCGTCTGGTTTCTATGCGATTTTTGTCATATTTTCGATCCATTGTTTCCAACCCTAGTAAGGGAATTATAGCCAGAGATAGGTTTAATTGGTTTGGCGTTGCGGTTGCCTGACATTTTCAGTGCATTGCCTTTGTCATCGCTCTATTTCAGAAAAATATTTGTGAATTAAATTACAATAAAGTATCGCTAAAATCGTCCCATGAATGCCGGGTTTATAGTCGACTGTTTTTAACGCCGTAAATCATTACAACCAGAACGAATCGATGCTATTAAATTATTTATTGTATTTATATTAAATGTATTGTTCGTGACTTCGGTTGTGTTTAAACTTTTTAAATTTATTGAAAAAAATGTCACCCATAAAACGAAAGCAAATGAATTCCCAATCATTGAATTCAATTTGTTATGTATATGCCTATTTTATGACCTTAAAGTTCGAAATCTATACAAAATTCAACACACTTTTACCATAATAGTGTTTAAAACACACTTCAAATTTCACGAGCCTATCATTATAAGCACGAAAGAATTCTAACCACACTATATAAAACCGCGGCACGCTATAAAAATTCCTCTGCTATAACTCCTAACGCAGCAGTAAGCCAGTTACATCATAATAAACATCACTGCAAGAACAAACATTAAACACAGGCGTAAAATAAAATGCGCTCGCATTTCGCACGCGACGCTGCAAGTCAAAGTACACGGTATTGTACCGCAATGAATATTAACACACGAATAACCAGGATCGCAATAGTCGCTAGAAGATAAATTTATCCGAGCGTCGGGAAGCACCATTTTTCACGGCACCTAACGTTAGGTGTCACATGCGAGGAACGAAGACGGCGTTACTTACGGTATACGTGAGACGACTACAACACGTGCCCGAATTAGCTGGCCATTCTTTCACCGACGATATTACTGCCTGTTTCATTATATTACTTTTATGTGGTATCGCTTTCTGTAGGTGCATGTCGTGTGCCAATCAATTAAGTAACTGGCTAATTGATTGAGTCAGCATTGGCTTAAGATTTTCGTGTTTCAGAACGTTATCATTCGTTTAACACTAGTTCATATTACAAAAGAGTTACGTAGGCTTTGGACATAAAGAAATGCATTGACAAATCCACCTATAAATATTTTTTTGCGAAAAAAAATTAATACAATTTCGCATTAAAATTTTTATAGCAATATGTTATGGTAAAAGTTAATGCTAAACGTCTCAAAACGGATGGAATAAATCAAACAACTAATATTATTTGGTCAGCATACAATACGCAAACCGTCTCAATTTCAACGTAACGTTTTAACCGATTTAAACACACACGATTAATACTAAAAGCATAATAATTCTATTACGGCGTGAATTAATTTTGTTCTATAAATCTCATAATTTTTGAACCGCGAAGGTTCACGAACTCTTCTATTTATTTACGTTAATTACTTTCCCGAATGTGTTTTATATGTTAATACGTGTTTCCACAAACAATGGCAATGTTTGTTACAGCTGTATCTGTTATTTTATTTGTTTTGTAACAAAGACGTTAAAGTTGCAATGGCAAGGCTGATTTACACTGATTAAATGTCATGATTACAGATTTTGGGTGAAAATTATATGTTTTACGCGTAACATCCTTAGGTAATCCTAATTCCAACATTACAAATACCTAGTGAAATAAAAATAAAACACATTTTATAGAGGACATAATATATTGAAATAAAATTATCTCTACCTAGAAAATAATGAAGAATAAATATTATTTAGAACGTTGATGAAATAAACTTCTCTGCCTCTATAAATTTCAATTATAATGTAGGTACATTAGTAAATGACATCAGATTAGGTACATTCCGCTAGAAAATCCAAGCCAAAGTCGCTTATATTCCCATTTTTATTTAAGATAGCTGAAAACACAATTTTATTTTGACGTTGCACTCATTACGCTAATGGAAAAATGTCTACTTCATACAAGAAAAGCCAAGTGAACACGTGGCTGTAAGTAGCCAACGCAGAGTTATGCTGTTGTGTGTACTGTGTACGTAGATCACACGGGGATAGTCATAAATCAACAAATTAGCACGCGAATGTAACCTTTATCCCGCTAAACAAAGCCGTAAAATGGTATGTACGTGTATTCTCTTGTTTTCCCGTGGTCAACCATACAATAATTATTTCGTCCCACGCTTTCACCGTATGTTATTAGGGGATATTACAAAGAGACACAAAACGGGTGAATCGCGGCAGATATCAGCTAGACTGTGGTTTCAGCCACCATGTGAAATAATAAGGTATTATAATTAAGCTGTGCGAAATAATTTTCCACGTTTCACTTTACGTTAGATGTTATAATAACATTTTGTGATATTCAGCACTGAATTATGGTATTTATTATTCATTTATACTATAAACGTGAGTAGATAAATGCATTATAGATATTAATATTCATGCTTTTACGATTCATATGGATTTAAATGAGTAAAAACTTTTTATCTGTCAATCCATTTTGTTTATCCTACTAATATTAAATGCGAAAGTTGTGAGGATGGATGTGTATGTGTGTCTTTGTTACTTTTTCGCGCAAATACTACTGAACCGATTGAAATGAAATTTGGCACATATATAGAAGGTAACTTGGATTAACACATAGGATAGGTTTTATCCCGAAAATCCCACGGGAACGGGAACTATGCGGATTTTTCTTTGAAAACGCGGGCGAAGCCGCGGGCAGAAAGCTAGTTCATTAATAAACAAACAAAGGAGATAATGATTACATACTTTTAACATCAAGAAAGCGCTTTACATGGATCTACATCTTTTTATTTATTAGAAGACGAAAATCTTAATTCTGTTAAATACATAATATAATATAATATTATCAATAGAATAATATAAAATTTATTACAAGGATATAAGAAAATAATACATATTATACACTTCGTATACATTAATTAACATACGAAAAACATATCTGACAAATAAATACACTGGCTGTAGCCTGTATCTAATTTAATTTTTATATTACGGTATAAAAACGAAATAAAAGTTTATCATCGTATTTAACATCAGCCCTCTATACAATTTCCATTTGAGAAAAAAGGTAGCCGACTATAATAATAAAGAATGAAAAATATAACAGAGTGAAAGGCGCAAACAGCTGCAAAAGGATTATGGTTTTATATACGTAGTTATATTATTATTAGTCTGTGGTTTTATTTAGGATTTTTTCGTGACCATCAACCAAATTAGGTCGACGAGAAAATGAAATACCTTTAATAAATTGGACGCTAGGTATCTTAATATGCGTACAATTAAAATTTTGTGTTCTCATTGTTTACGCTACAAAAATTATATTCACTTAGGTTACTTTTTATTTATATTTTATGTAATTTGAAAATGACTACATTCCTGTTTAAAATGCAAGAGTACCCGTATGTTACCGGATAGTCTTTATATCTGTGTAATATGTTTCAGTAAAATGTTTGAATGTATTATGAGTAGTATTTTCGTCTTAAGTGTAGAGTGAACGATAAATTATTATTTTGTAAAAAAAAAAAATTGGAGAAAAATATAACCATGCGATAACATAGGTTTCGCATCACAGATCGCAGAAACTAAAGGGAGATATGGTTAGGGGGCGGGGCCGGTGTCGCAGCAATATGCCCAAAAAAAGAACACATGCTGTTTGTTGCATTCAGTTGACGTTCGACCGTCGGCCGGGTATAATTTGACAATGCCGTGTTGTTCCGTTAAAGTTTGTAAAAACCGAAGTGAAACCAGCATCTTTAAGTCAAATGGAATCACATACCATCGGTAAGTACTGAAAATTATACGATTTTCTTACTAAAATTGCAAAAACAATATTACGTAGAGTGATTTCTTGGTTTCTTATCTTTTATATTATGTGACAGAACGACAGTCACAATAATTTATGTAAATAGTTTACAATGCTTCTTCTGTACGTGACTCTATTCAAACGCGGAGTTCGAATACCGCAGTGTATAATGAACATACTAAAGCTAACAATCGTGTAGTACGGCCGCTGCTCGCGGTCGTTAGTTAAGGATGCGAATCGAGTGTGTCCATGTCGATAAGATTCGGATTTTTACTACCTTATTTTTATATCATAATGTATTACTATTAGCTTAATATCTGATTGTATTATTATTATTTGATAGGTACTCGAGCAATAATTTTATAGTAATTATTATACATGGATTAAAAAAAGAAGTCACATATTTCATACTTATTTTACTCTATGTTTCGCATGCTCAAATTCTCATTACAAGTCATTTTATAACATTATTATTACAAGAACTGCTAAATATCTTGATTCACTCGAACTATTACCGCGTTAATTATTGCCACAGTACACAAAATAACAAGTATCTTAAACAAAACGTCAAGAACATGTCTCCAGAGGAAAAGTTTGCAGGAACAAGGCTTCGAGCGTAATTCGCTATGCTTCATTTCAATGATAAGGAACTTGACATTTCGGAAAGCAACGCCCGCATGTTGTTTGTCTTAGCGCCCTCTGGCGGCGTGTTCTGACTCTTATCATTGGGAATATTTTGATATATTATGGAGTGACATTGAATTTAAGCTAAAATAATCGTATGTAAATGTTTGTGCGGATATTTATTTTGGGAATATAAAATAAAAATAAATAAATAAAACATTTATTGATAACAAACGAAAAAATATACAAGCCACACAGAAACAGAAAAAAGTAAAAAAAATATGGTAAAGAACTTAAAACTGAAACAAAATATTATGGGACCTATTACTTATTTGAAAAGTATGTGTATGTTCATATTAAATCTATTATCTATACCTAAGCAATAAGCATATCAAATATGAAATAATTAGGTAATTATTATAGCCACAGTCAATTTTAAACAGTTTTAATTGTTACATATTCAGTAAAATAAGATTGCATTGTGCGTGTACTATTCATATTTTATCCCCTTTTGATAACAGACGTTGCCGCACCGTACTTGTCTTATTTTTTAGGCTGTAAGTTTTTATATTATTTTTGAAATCATCTCCATTTACAGTAGGTATGAATATTTCATCCCGCTAATTATTATCTAGGTATGTTTTAAAAGCCAAATGCGAAGGACAAATTATTATTATCTTTTATAATTCATTAGTTACAATATTAAGCTCTTTAAAATGTTTCAGCTTACCTAACTAATATCATCCCACGTTTACTGTCACAATCGCAGCTGTGTCACGCTGATAATGCGTGACACTTATCCGTCATTTATTATGACCTACCTACATACATACATACATTGTGAAGGGTCACCAATTATTTCCACTTTTATTATTAACTTAATATACTTAATATCTATATATATGTCTATGTAATATTATAATATATCAGACCAAAGTTTTACTTTTAATACCCTGTTCTCACATAAATTGGTTAAATTTGCGAAATTTACTTCTATGTTAATTAATAATAATAAAATACCAGTGAAGAACTATTAGTGCGTAACTACAAATAGTATTTTTTTGCATTATCTAATGTTTATTAGTTATTTATCATGGAGTTAGTCGGGATCCAGATCGGGACCGCGTCTCTCCATTTGAGGACACGTACTTTACATATTTCATATCGTATTTGTATTTCCGCTCCAGCTAATCATATTGATTATAACTATATAATATTTATTCAGAAATATATTATATTACTATGTCGATATACATAACTGAACGTAGATATACACAGTAACATATATACCTATAAACTACCACATGATCTCAAAAAGTTCGTCAATCAAAACACAAAATCATAACCGCGGAACGTTTTCGCGCGATCGCAGCTGCGTCACGCCGATAACGTGACACCTGCACGTCATTTGTCACGCGCACTTTCACTGCCAGTTGGCACTGTTTGCTTTGTCCCGCTGTAGACCTGACTTCCCTCACTTTCCCGGCGTTTTCACGGCAAATTGGTTTGCGATTCTACTGGATTGACGAAGGGTTTAAAGTGTTCAATATGCGGCGGAGTAATCACCAAGATTGATGCCAAGGGACGGCATAAAATTTCAGGCGAAATTTGCTTTCAAAGCGCCGGATTAAGAGCCAACTTGAGAAAGTTGTCGATTAATCCTGATGTTTTATTGGTGCTTGTTTTGTTAGGCTAGTGGTACATAGATTGACCATGATGTTTTATTTCTATTCGTTAAATTTAATGCGAAACCACTTAAATATGAACTATTTCTATTTATTTTTGAAATAAGCTCTATATTAGGAACTTTGCGCTATAGCAAACTATACTCGTAGTTTCTTATATTTTTATGTACCACGCGTTCTCTTAAATGTACCAATGGACAATGGATTAATTTCCTTAGATAATGGCTATATATTTCTAACCATAACAATTAAATAAAGCCGGCATACTGGCCCGCGGCAATGTTTACCATCATAATGTTCTCGACGTTTCCCTTGTCAACTCCGCTGTAAGCTGTAAGCGACAGCCAATACGCGCATCTGAACTTTAAAATTATTTGACTGACGCTGATATTATTAAGCTGAAATGTTTAAATAAACGGAATTCTGTTTGAGTATCACAAAATGATAACTTGTATTGCTCACTTATCATCTGGTTATGAATATCACTATTTTAATTTTATGTTAATAAATACATAAAAAAAAATTTAGTGCTTCTAGAAGAAGTCTAATTGAATAAATAAATGTTTTGAGTTTGAGTTTTATATTAAACTCGAAATTAGTATTTTTCCTATAATTAAGTACCTATTACATAGGCTCATCATATTTAAACTATAAATGTACACTTACCTACGACAATGGTGATAAATCTTACAAACAACCCCTAACCCCCCACAAAGGAATAAAATAAATAGCTTATGCATTATATTAATATCCACAACAACAACAAACACTATACCGTATTGTCACATTAATATCTTATCCCAACCTGCATTCGCGAATTGCAACAATCCATCAAAACTTCGCCCTAACTCGATTGTTGAACATAAACTTGGCGACATATTGTAAAACTTCAGCAAAGTTGGTGGTAACTGGGCTATCGAGAGCTGCTTCCTAGACTACAAAGCGTCTTAACTTCTCTAATGAGATGAATAATAATTAAACTGCCAATAAGTATTGCGCTCGAATTTCGCTAATATGCATTTTGAACTTATAAACTTTCTTTGTGCAATATCCTTTATATGATTAAACTAGCTGTTGCCCGCAGCTTCGCTTGCGTGGAAAAGATAAATTTTCATGGTATAAGTTTTCATCCCCTATTTTACCCCTTTAGGGGATGAATTTTCTAAAATCCTTTCTTAGGGGACGCCTACGTTATGACATCTACCTGCATGCCAAATTTCAGCCCTATACGTCCAGTGATTTGGGCTGTGCGTTGATAGATCACTATATCAGTCACCTTTGAGTTTTATATATATATAGATACTTAAATAACGAGTAGAGATCTTGCTGATCTTTATTCGTTACGCACCGTGGTTTTACTCGCGCTGAAAAAAAAGATTTTATAGAAAAAGTTATAGTATAAATTAATAGTGTTATTGTAAGTGACAAAAGATTTTAATATTTTACAGGTATTTTATTACTGAAAATGGAAGCACTGAAACCTTGAATTTTTTTTAAATCTTACTGAATTATATTCCCTTTTAATAGACGTGTCAAAAAGTGACTTAGCTAACAGCTAGTCTCTTAAAATGCTTGGGTTTTCTTACGAGTAATAACTGATTTAAGAGAGGTAAAGTCACTTCTGCAGTAGTGCCCTAAAACATATAAAATACGTATTATTCTTCATCATGTTCAAACCAATATTTGCTCAGTTTTGACCTCAAACTGGACACGGCAAAATAAAGCCCTAGAGTAGTAACACAGGAAAGATAAGTAGCCACGACAATGTAGTATCTTTAAGGCAATAGAGAAGTAATAAGATAAATCTCGAAGAGAGTCCTCTAAGCTCCTATGTGAAGTCTATAAACTCTCATTTTTCTCGCTTAAGATAAAGCGGTGCCGCAGCGACTTACTTCCTACCTACATTATGAATTTTCCTCCAATACTTTAAAAAAATATTGCATAATATTACATTTTATTATTCTTGTTCAAGTATATTTTTATTATGGGAAGTTACCAAAAACGTCGGGGATTTCAAATGGGAAGAGTATGTTTTATGCTTGTGTATACTTTGCTTTTGAACAGTTCGAAAGGATGTTTTTATTTTACCGTATATTTAAGAGGCCGTATCGATTTTAAGAGTGATTTTGACTTGTTTCTTTAATTCTTTAGGAGCTCGTTTAAAAAAACTAACTACTATGTTATATGACAGTAATGGTATAATTTAAAATTCTCTAGAATATTCGATTATATAGATCTGCCGTAACAACGTTTGCGCTCCCGTATATAATCTAAAATTCTAGAGAACTTTAAATTATTCCATTTCTTTCATAAAACATATAATATGTATTTTTTTTATTGCAAATTTTTAAGCATTAACCTATCATTTAGTGTGTATTTTTTATTTTTTTTTAACTCTGTTGTAAGAAATAGAAATTCGACGCCATATACGCATAAAATTTCATCAAAGTAAGGCTATTTTAACTTAGATGTTCTTTGAATTTTTCAATAAAAGTACATAAATTGCCTCGAACATATTTTAGGATGTCTCAGTGTCTTTACTGTAGTATATTTTATAAGAAAACTTCTTCTATTAAATTCCGTGTAAAATACAAAGACACGAACGTCCCGCATGGAAAAAATTGAAACACGCCTTAGGTTATTGGCTATTAAACAAACTGGACAATGAATATCAATAAATTGTCTCGAACGTATTTTAGATATTGAATGAATCTTTAATTTAAGATATCATCACACATTGTTACTAATTTAGTTTTGTTAAACGAGCGTCTAAAGAATTACAGAAACAAGTAAAAATCACTCTAAAATCGATAAGGACTCTTAAGAAATACATCATAATATGCATGATTTTACGTATTCACTAGAACGTAGCAAAGATGACTTGCCAATTTTAATGGAGTGTGGCTTTTCAGGTAATTATGTTGTTTAAGTAATAGTTCATATAAATGTTAATATGACTTTATGTCTATAGTAATTGCAATCCTGTACTGTTTTATGAATATATTCGAAGTAAAAGGGTGATAAACCGCATATTTTTATAAGTACATATTATTTGCAAGAATTAAAAGAGAATGCGAAAAGATTTCCAATATCTTTGTGTTTCAGTTGTATATTTTTTCAAATTTTAATGTTTTATTTCACCATTTTGGTTCTTTAATCTTGACTAAACTGCAACTGCTTGATAAATATACTCGTATATTTCCGTGCCAGCTTATTTAAGAGGAATATCTTAAAATGCTTAACGCTCACGAAGAGGTAATGGGCAAAAATAAAAATCTCAAATGAAGCTGGATTCAGCTTTGTTTATAAAACATTTCCGGCTTATATGCAATTAGCCAGGATTTTGCAGCCTCGAAGCGCATAACTCACGCTCTTATAACAATTAGCTCGGATTATTCCCTACTTTTTTATTCACTTATTTACTCATTTTAATCGAGAGAATTTCATGTTTAGTCTAATTTATTTTAAGGGTTTATGTAAATTGTGTAATGTAAAGTTATTTAAAGTGTTGGAGGACCGGTACAGTATCCGGCCGTATTGAAACTAGGTTTTTGCTATCAGCGGACAGTATTTTTGTTACTATTATAATATTTTTAACAATGGAGTTGGTAATTCTTTTTCTATAGGACGATGATATGCAGTAGTAAGTAAGTAAGTGCATAATATATTCATTCGTGATTTTTAAATAGTATTTAATGTTTTACAGATGCTGATCTCGACACCGCCAGATGACACAACATAAAAGACATTCCGAGAAGTGATGCTATACGAATACAGCATCTAATAAAATTTGCAATTAAAATACTTTATAGTGATTATACTTACTGTTTAACAATAAAAATATTCTTGACTAGCTTCCGCCCGCGACTCCGTCCGCGCGGAAAAATTAAGAAAAATTAAAGATTTATTTTATTTCTACGTATTTTTCCGGGATAAAAAGTATTCTATTTTTTGCCCAGGATAATAAGGTATAATTATACCAAGTTTCATCGAAATCTAACCGTTAGTTTTCACGTGATGCCTTCACATACAGACAGACAGACAGACAAAAATTTTTTTAATCACATATTTGGGTTTGGTATCGATCCAGTAACACCCCCTGCTATTTATTTTTTCAATATTTTCAATGTACAGAATTGACCCTTCTACAGATTTATTATATGTTTAGATATTATAATACTTACATTACAATAAATAAACACTACAGAACCGTCACTACTTTCAAGAAGTCCAATTCCTCTAATGCTCGCGGAACAGTGTTTTGTTAGACGCACATTTCCTATTCCACGGTATTAAATATTCATGAATGCAAGAAGCTAAAATAGCACATACTTCAGAGAGTTGGTAGGGTGAAAAACTAATGCATCCACTTCCATCTGTCCACAGACAAACAACAAGCTTTCTATAGTGAAGTGATTCAATTTGTTCTCCTTCTTTCCTCTGGATTGAGACGAATTTATTGCAGTGGAAATACATTATTTTGTCTTTATTTTACAATAACTTTAAAACACTTACGTTGCGATTGGAGGGTCGTTTGAGGTGTTTGATGTTAAAAAAAAAATGAAATGTTCCAGCAACGATTGTTTGTCTATGAAACTTTAAAGTAGGTATGAAATCACGAACCTATCACTAGAGAAAACTATAACAAGTTAATGTGGACTGTGATTGTAAATACGTTTGTTCAAAGTTCAACTACTATGGAACCCGTTTTCGAGAGTTATGACTTATAATAATTATTAATGTCAATTTCTTTAGCAATCAATCATCTATCGTCAACTTCTGTTGAAACTGCACTGAAACTACAGCCACCAGGCTCAATAAACAATATTTAAGTCCCAAACTATTAAAATGATATTCATACAGCCTCAATAATTCAAGTACAAGCCCGTTGCGATTATGGCACAAGCGACACAAACTAAGTCGGGGCTTACCGCGGATTGCCGCATCTGCTTTGCACGGATCCCGGTCATTAAAACGATTCCGCTTGTCCGATCTATCTATGAGTTGAATTATATTTAATTAACGTACTTATGACATATTTTGGTAAGTATGCTTTTCGATAAGTCAAAGAAAGAGGTGCAGGTGCTTTGGAAAAATCGGATTATGTGTATCAATTTTGTTTAGTAAACGCGCGAATGTCGAGATTAGTCCATTACCATAATAAATAACAGAACCTATCCGTATTTTTATTATTTTATAGAATGAAATGTAATTTATAAATACATACTGTACATTTATAAAAGAAGAAAATGTAACGTAAGATTTTTTCTAATTAATATTACTAGTACATATCTAAATATATCCTTAAGCCATAAAGCTTACTGCCAAAGTTATACATAGAAAACAAAATATCTTGGGAAATCACGTAATTTTAAAGTGTCCTAACTTCTTCAGTTCAACATTTACTTCCTGGAATTTGATACCTACCCGTATAAAAATTGAGCTTATATCATAATATATGAACATCCTAATTTAATGCTATCACATTAAAGTTAAAACTAATAGCTCTACATAAACCACAAATACAGTTTGCTAGTACAAATAACGCTACTACAAAATATATTGTACATATTTGGGAGATTCCGTGTTTTGATTACGCAACCGATTGGTGTGAAAATGAAGCGCATGTGACGAACATTCATTTCGTCAAAATCTGGATTTTAGCGCGAAATGGCTGCAAACAGATAATAAATTCCGGATTACCGGCAATGCAGCGGCGACATCTGTAGCCACATAGATGCGTAATACCTACTGAAAAGTGTTGTTTCTGCCACAGATTAAATAGGAATATACTCTACACTTAAAAAAAAAAACTGGAATCTATACTTAATATTATAAAGCTGAAGTTTGTTTGTTTGTTTGAACGGGCTAATCTCAGGAACTACTGGTCCAATTTGAAAAATTCTTTCGGTGTTAGATAGCCCATTTATCGAGGAAGGCTATAGGCTATATACCTATCATCACGCTAAGACCAACAGGAGCGGAGCAATGCGGGTGAAACCGCGGAGCACAGCTAGTAATTTTGTAAAGGTAAAATAAAATATATTAATTGCTTTACTTATGTATATAACTGTATTAATTAACAGCATTTTCACTCTTTACAATATCAATTTAACGTTAGTTACATTCAACGTTTTTAATACGAGAATAATTCCATGCAAAATATTTTTCGTACCTAATTAACACAAAATAAGTCTGCGTGAAACTAAATTAAAGCACATTACATTTTACACAGAGAAAGGTATACTAAAAAATGTAGAATTTGGGTTAACATTCGCTAGTCCTTTTTTCATTCATTAGTTTTTACATTACACACTAATTTAAGCAATTTAGGTTGATGAGATATTCAAGGAATCCTTTTGAATTGGAATGTAGGACGTTTTAAGAGTGTCACTTGGGGATTAGCGACATTCTCATTTTGTTAAGTAGGTTATCGACATGCATTTATAATGATAGTTGCATTATATCAAAGTTTTACTAAGGATTTACTTTATATGTATATTTTTATTATAATAGCAACAGCCGTGAGGAAATGAATAGGTAACTGCTTGGCAACGGAAAACAGCAATATATTATAAGTTCAGGTATAATAATAGAGAAAATAAATTCGTAATTGAGGAAGTATAAAACCTGTGGGATGTGTATTTATGCAATAAATAAATGTACATAATGCTTAGGTAACTGCTATAATAATAACGATATTATTTCCGTATGTATATGAAAAGCCATATACCAATAAATATAGCAGTTCAGATTCAATTGTTTCAATATCATCTATAAATAATAAGCATAAAAAATCTCTATCAGAGGAGTAAGGAAACATAAGAACAACGAGTAAAGAAATAGGTATAAAGAACGTACGTTTATTCCTTTAGAAAATATTATATTTTGTGGTGGTGTCACAGAATACTTAATAGTAGCTAACGCTGTGCTGTTTCAAATGAGTTCACCTTGTTCATTTATAAAAAGAACCATAAACAAATTATACGCAACTGTATTATATTCCATACGTAGGTATATCAAGAAAATATACTACATACATAATCGCTTTAAAAATGATAATACAAAGTGTTGTTTGTAAATATCTTCCTATTGAAAGCAGTTCATTTGAAACCGAACGTCACCTCGCGTGATGATCGCATACAATATATAGCACTTTAAGCAATGAGAGCTTTTAATGTGATTATTATTGAATTAACACGTTCCATAGTTTCTTGTATGAAATGCAATATTATCGATACACGTACAAAATGATTATAAAGCTTACCAAATATTATATCTTTCATATTAATACAACAACTTTTCGTTCATTTGCAGCTGGTAGGTAGAAATAATAATACTTATAATCAATTATTTTAAATGTTCGTATTTAATTTCACCTAATCTTTTAATATATTAGTAGCATATTATTACAAATCTTATCAGAATAAGTCTGCTCTAGCGAAAAGTACCTATGAATCGATAAAAATCAGAATACATTAAAATGCATGGATATTATACGTCGAGGTGGAATAATATCCTTATTCCAGAGCATGTAGATCGCAGGGGATCGAAAGTGGTGCATAATGTCAGTAAGCTATGCGAGGGTTCTAGTACCCTAATTTTCTTGATGACCTGAATAGCGGGAATAATGACTTAGGTATAAGATGTGGTTCAATCTTGAGCTCAAATATTGGAAAAATAAAGACTATGGTTTGACGCGTTATTAATTTTAAAGTCTTCTAAAGTACAGAAAGTTGATACTAAATTTGTCGAATAAGATCTTTGTCTTGGTGTGAGTCTTGTTTTTTATATAATGTCTCCTAGATGATACAAATGTAGATCTTGGATTCTCGAAAATGATCAATACTTTTAAAGTACTCCAAAAATTCTTACATTGAAATTCATGTATTCGATTGAATGCTACACGTACTAGTCCTATCATGTTTTACGTCCTCTGCGCTGAAAATTATTTATGATAATAAATACTATATAACTGTATTCCCTCGTGTGATGTCTTCCACGTTCACGGTCGCAAACATCAAATAAAGTTGTTTCACTTATCTGAATGCGAGGGTTGGAGAGGGGTGCATTAATGACCTACCTACCTCCTCGACCGTTGCAAGCACTCTTACTTTCTTTGAGGTGTTTTTTTTTATTCTTTTTTGTGGGCTCTTAACAAGTTTTTCTGTAATGTATTTGGAAAGAAAGCATACTTTGCGACTTTTCTGAAGTTGATTTTATTAGGGGCTACGTGTTGATTCTTAATTGAATGTTTGGCTTGAAATAAGTTTGTTTTAGCGAAGTTATTTATTGTCTTAAGAATTATATACTTAATTTTTTGAACATGATTTTATGCTTAGTTTAAATAAAGAAATTGAACTTTTATTTTACAAAAATATACGCAGGGGCGTAAAATTGCATTCCAATGAACATTGAAGTAAAAGTTATGCTAAATAGACTGGGGTAGAAGCCTTTAAAAATAATAAAAAGATAAAAAAAATCGCAGTCGGATGAAACCCATTAGAAAAGGAGGGGAATATGAT
>CAJQZM010041757.1:0-42183 GCA_907164665.1 Colias nastes | reverse complement strand
CATGCTCAACGTTAATAATCAAGTTTTCACTTCTGCCGGCACTCCCGTCTTTTTTTTTAATAAGTTTTAGGTTGGCTAAATTACAAAAGCATTTGCAACTTGTAATACATACATATTATGTAATGAATTAATGTAATTGTGTTGGTACGATAATAGTATTTGTTAACCGTACTTTATCTGCATTTTTATTACCTGATTAGTCTGACAATATCCTGATACAAATATAAAAAACTCCATTTACTTTTATCTTTGTATTTGTAAATATAAGGAAAGATACCTGCCGATACTTTTACTTGCAAATTTTAGGACAAATATCTAGAGCACAATATGCTTCATCAACTACAGTCTACACATTACAAAGCTTTGCATTCCACAAGCCTTAATTTAAATCGCAGTCTTACGTGTAACCTTGAAGGATACATTCATTCAATTCTTTTATGACAATCGACCAATCACATACAAATTGCTAGCTACTGCGCTACGTTTAGCAAAAAGCAAGGCCTCAAGCCATTGTACGACATACTGGCACACTATGTTTCCTACAATCCAACAAAGCTCTGAGATATCGATAAGAAGACAATAAACAATAAAATTCAAGTTATTGCAACAGCTAGTGGCCGTGGATGAGGTTTTACAGTGTGCGATGTCGTATCGTAAGCCTTAAAAGAAGAGCTAAGAGCGGAATAAACTAACGGTCTGTGTGATAACCTGCGACTAATTCGACTTCCAGAAATGATATCACCTTATAAAAATGTAAAATTATGCTAAAAAACTACTTTTCATGTGTTCAATTTTAAATAAATTGCATATTGGTGTAATAAGACGTATGATCAAAAATTTCGAAAGGGAAATTCGAGTTTAATTATCCATATTCAATCTTAATAAGTAACGGATTATATCTGCATTAAAAATAACTATAAAAAAGTCCTAAATAATTTTACACAACACGATATCGTTACGTCATCATACTGTGTCAAACACGACGCGTGCCAGATTCAAATGATGCGTGGGTTTGATAAGGCTTTATCGAAGGGGCTGGTGTGCAAATTGGATCAATTGTACCAGGTGGGCTTGCTTAGGCAATTTGTATTGTCTTCTAATGGTGTACGTTTTGTGTTGTTTATTTATGTCATCTATTTGTATGCAATGAGCTTAGACAGGACTGTAAAAGAGTGTTTAGCGATTTTTCTTTTGTCAACCAGTTAGATATAAAAGTGCGCAATATAAAAACACTTATTATTTAGCCCGGTAGTTTATCCTACGACATAACTGGTTAAAAGTATCATTCAATCAACATGTAGGTACCTATGCAAAAACTTAACATTTGAGTCAGCTATTCTCAATAATATCATTGCATGCCAACCCCTTTCACTAATCTGGTTACCCCATTCACATGCACTAATGAACGAATTCCCACCAAAGTATACTACTTTGTATAGTCTAGGATTATAGATATTGTCTTGTCTAGGCCTATAGATTAATTAGTGCCAAGTACACGTCATCATAATAAATGAAACCACAAAAATCGTATACATACTGCCCTTTGAAATTTTATAAATTAAACATTTGAACCTTAGGTGTTACAAAGAAAACTCACAGTCTATTTATAGAATCTCTACATTTAAATACAATAAATAACAAGCATAATATCATTTATGTTAACCATTAGCCATTTATCAAAGGAACAGCGTCAGTGGGCACTTCCTATTAAAAGTTCCAAAGGCTAGCTCAGGTTTCCTATCGGACGAAACCAGTCCTTTTAATTCCAATTATTAGCGGGAATGTTCGATCTTTATTGTGCCGGGGATACACAGATCGTAGCTAATTAGAGGGTGTAAGGCGGTTTCATTAAAATAGTGAAATTCGTGTGTGTGCATCTGATATCAGCTGCGACATTTCCTTGTTCTCTGTTCTGGGTGTAGGCTTTGTGAGACGTATCATGTATGAATTTTTGTTTCGGTAAATAGAAATAAATTTTACTTTCTCTATCCTTTTCCAACAACCGTCTGCTAATTGGCTTTAAGGTAAAGTTAAGTAGAAGTAGTTTTTCAACTGCATGATTTTGTATGTTTTCATCTTAAATTTTATTATACAAAATATTATTTATCATAAGAATTCCCATTTCCTGGTTAAATAATAATTAATATAATATAATTATGCTAACACTACTACTTATTAATGAAAATATAAGATCACACACATAACGTCGTCACGAGTAGGTATACAGCAGACAAAATCAAGCCCCACTGGTCTAAAACCTCTAAACCAATACATATAAATTAAATTCCGTTCAAGTCTCAACACAAATTAAAAAAAAAGCGCATCGCCCAGTTTTCTGCTGTGAAATAAGCAATAAAAGCGAACAATCGCACGCGCGATCTGTCCCAGCTTCCGTGTCATTAGGTACTCGGGTTGTCGCGATGTCATCGCTCTGCCGTACGAGCTCAATGGAAATCCTAATATTTTTTATTCGTAGGATTTACGAGTGCAATGCTAGTTCTATTTAGTTAAGTTGAGATATTGCGGATTGTGCTTTATTTCACGAGTAATATACTGCGAGAAGTTCGGTTAAATACGGGTACAAAAGGCATGGAAGAAAATGGTACTAAGTTCACTTACAAAATTACATTTTTCTGCTAATGTAGTTAAGCTGAGCAGAAATATAAAAAGCATAAGCATTTTTACATAAGCAGTATGCAAGCTTTTTTATTTCGAGTGGATATTTTGATAAAGCGTATGCAAGTTATATTTAGATCACTATTTGATACAGCAATTAGCCGAGAAAGTCGATCAGCAGGCCGTCAAATTTAACCGTTTTGACATGCAAATTCTTTACGCAACTTTGTTAAGCAAGCGTCTATAATCAAATCAGTTACGGAGGCATTTGCACGCATTGTTGCTACATGTGACGCCCGACTTTCATCGTAAATCTGATAAGAGCCCTTAACTGGAGCATTAGGGCGACCTTGTGCACCAAAATACTTACGGTTTCTACACACGTTTCTACATACTATGACCATAACAGTAAGGTGTCAGGTAAAAAAAAATCTTTGTATTGAATAGTACGAAACTATGCCCCCTAGAATATCGTTCCGCCACCGATCAGCACCGTCACGAGGCATGCAGGGAGCGTCAACAATAATTATTGTCCATACATACGTGATACGCCTTTGATGGGTTATTGATACTTACGCTCTATCGTGTTGCTTTCCGATCCTGACACGTTCCTATTACGGTCATAGTATACGTTGTAGTGGGTAGAGTCCTTTAGGTGTATGGGTTACTAAAGACATACAAACTTTTATAACGCGACATGTAAGAATTTGTGTAGGTGTCATAAAGGTACATAGCCCAGCTTTTTGTAAGTCTTGCGCTGCAGTAGATTAAGATCGCTCGCTTTTATGGTTTTATTTAATGTGGTATTGTGCCAATTTGAAAATCTGGTTTAAGTTTGTTAAAAATATCTTTTGACAATGCTGTTAGGGCATTGTTTAGCAAATCAATATTACGTTGAAATGGAAGCTTGTTCTCGTAATGAAAAGAAGTTATCTATAGAACTACTACATAAAATGCGTAATCCTATCCAACAGTGAAGTAAAGTTATACAAGACACCAATAAAAAATATAGGCTCACTCGTAATTTGCATTGCGCAAAAACAATTATCCCAACTATTGTGAAATCACTTCGAACACGTAATTAACAAGAAGATAATTGATACGATGTTATTATTAATGAACAATTTTTTTATCTTGTTAAGTGATTAATAAGAATTTAAATTCTTTCGAAACTGACAACCGTTTTAACCATACATTAGGTACCATTATTTGCTGCATAGCAGCCGTTGACTGGCGGTGTCAAAGAAATTAAGAAATACGTACGAATATAATATAAGGTGTATAACATAATAATTATAGAAATGAACCAGTTAATAAATAAAACCCAACTGTGAATTGTATTGAAATGTTCCAAGATGAAAAATGGTACATTTTATGACTGACAGTCTTATTTAGTGCGCCATTCGAAAATCTTTATCCGGAGCTATAAATATGAATACAGAATTATCTCTCGTATTAAACTAATTTAGTACATGGTTAAAGTGGAATGTAGGCCAGCCACGTGCGTATCTAGATCCAGCCAAGCCTAGATCTAGAAGTGAAGCAGGCATTTTGCAATGCGAATTAATCATAGTAATTGTGGTCTGAAATGTTAAAATCGTTTCTGTTTGTGACTTTTGCATAGATTTATTGGTCGGAGTGTTGAGTTTTGTTGTAATATTTAGACGCGATAAATAGTTCAATTGTTATAATATTAAATGTGTCTTGACTAGACTAGATATTGGTGTTCAATATTTAAACATATGTAGATTGAAATGTAAGATTTCAACTGTACAATATGGCAGAACTAGGATCAACAAAATCTGTTGTTAATTTAGTGTTCATCATCATTATTTCATTCAGATAAAATTAAATTTATGCTTGGCTTATAGTTTAGTGTATGACTTATATTTAAGTATTATAAACAAACTAGATTTCCGCCCGCGGCTTCGCCCACGTTTTCAAAGAAAAACCCGCATAGTTCCCGTTCTCGTGGGATTTCCGGGATAAAACCTATCCTATGTGTTAATCCGAGTTACCCTCTATATGTGTGTTAATTTTCATTGTAATCGGTTCAGTAGTATTTGCGTGAAAGAGTAACAAACACACACACACACACACACACACATCCTCACAAACTTTCGCATTTATAATATTAAGTAGGAAGTAACTAACCTCATGCCATCAAACCCATCGTCCGATCCGTTGATAGTGAGTACAGGCGCGCGCGCATACGCTTTCGCCACTCGCCGGTTCTTCTCGAAAACTATGACTTTGGCCCATATCTCGTCGTCTATTTGTGTCCATTTGTCCAATACTTCTTGTATGTGTTCCTGTTGACAAAGGAAAGAACTTATTAGATTTTACATAAATTGAAAAAAGAGCGTGTGTGCCGAGCACACGTGACAGAGGTGAAACTACTTTGGCAAGATTCAAAGATACGAATATCATCGCCTTACTCCATGACGTGACGGTACTGATAGGACGCCACCTTGAAATTTTTGCTCAACGCGCCTAAAGAAGTTTCACTTCAAAAGGATACTTTCAAATGAAATGGATTGGAAAACTTAAATTACTTATACTTAATTAATTATTCCTCCTATAAATCAATTAATTTCATAAATAACTGTTAAACATTTGAATTAATTCATATTGAATCATGAAAAGCATTTGCGTCTAATAATGTCTTGTTATTAGTATGCAATATCCAAGTATTTCAGTGCCAGCAAGCTATTAACTCGAATAATATGTATTACACATTTGCCCACCAATTTTGTATTTAAACATGCATTACAAAATTAAGTATGCGTGAACAAAATAGTGTTAAGGATTACAAAAATATGACCTTAAACAAAGTGTTTTTATAATAGTTAGATATTAATCCCAGTGTGGAAACGATGTCGTAATCGGATGACATCGGACCTGCGCCCGCGCAACGCGTTTCGCTCTAGTAATTTTGTGCTCTTGATATATCCATAGCTAGATATTTTTAAGACGTTTATTACCTATAAGATTAGGTACTTCATTTTTGTAATATTTGATATTGTTAATTACGATTTTAATCAACATAGACATCTTATTTAGTTTTCACGATTGAAAACCATTTTTCTCGAAGAAAATCATGTGGTTCACAAATCACAATAGTAATATCTACGCTCATAAATTGATTTCTAGTAATGTATAGTTTTATTAATTATTAATTACAATCATAAAAGTAAAATTACATTTTATTTTTACTGTAAATAAAACAACGGTTCTCTCGTTCAGCTCTACGGTATTAAGGTTATAGTGGGTCTATAAATACGTTTCCTCGGTTCGCTAAACTGACGGCAAATTAACTTTCAATTTTACTTCGCCTCGAGCTTTGAGTAAAAGTAAAATCTTGATTACGGTTTTTATGATACAAACGAAATGGATTCCGCGGTGAATTATGAGTTAATACTGGTTTGTAATATTTCTGCGTTAGATGTAAATAAAAATAAAAGAAACTTGGAAATGAGAATAAGAAAGATTTTCTCACGGCTTACTTACTAGGGGAAAAAAACTGTTAAAAGCAGGAGGTCCTAGCGGCAAACTCAAAATATGGAAGATATCTTTTTTCATGAACAGACTAAAATTACATTCAATTCCCTCAAAGGATTTCTTCGAAGTTTCAATTTATAAGGATTTTAAGTATAAGACCCCATTTTTTATATATAACATAGAGAAGGATTAAATCCGTATGGATGAACACGAGTCTTAACGTGTGAGGTCTGAACACAATATATCGTAGAAAAGAAATTGACATTAATAATAACATTTCGCTAGCGTAACAAATCATCAAACACCGCTTTCGCATGAATCGACCTCATTATGGCCCGGTATTATTTGACAACGGTCTCTGATAAATATTTTTGCTAATGTGCGATTCACTCGCTATCTATAATCTAGCACATTGATACAGCGTGAATGCTGCTCGTTAGTGTCAAATGTTTTGTACTTCGCATTGGACAGTCAGTCATGCTTGATCATTGAACTGATTTATGCGACGGAGGAATATTGTTGTTCTATATGGTAGGCTTTTCATGCGACGTAATGATGCCCACTGTATTGGCTTGTCAGGAGTTTACATCGAGTAATCAATGTGCACGTCTTTATTTTGTACGGTTGAAGTATTGCTCGGTCATCAATAACTTGGATATTTTGCAATTTTTATGAGCTTATAAAGAGATCAACGAGATGTACACAAAGGATAGACTTATTGATCGCCTGGCTGTTTAAGTCGCGACCTCCTACTTGGGACGAATGTTTTTATATTTTTTCATTGGGCTACAATATCGCTGTATTGTATTCTTTATGTAAAGTTATATTAATCTTATTGTGGAACCGCAAGCTATGCAGTCGATTGAGAACAAAATACATAATCCTATATTCGATATTTATTATTCTGACAAACAATATGATACAAACAAAATAAAACTGATGGTTTAAAGATAAGCAATAACTTAGAACGGCGAAATCAACAGAATGTACATACTATTAATACACCTACTTACTTAAATTTTAAGATAGTAAGGAGGAAAATATAAAATATTTTTAAAGCGTGGTAGGAAAATATTTGTTAAATTCTGATTGCTATCACTCAATAAAATTTGATTCTATCGCTTTTATTATTACATAAATGACTAAAATTCGATACCAATTTGTTACTTTAACTACGAATTTGTCGTAAAAGCATAAAATCAAATTATATTACTTTCATTGTGGTTTGTAAAGGCAACTTTCACAAGATTATGTTATAAGATATAATATATAACGGTTATAAAAAGATTCGAGATACTGAGATAGAAATATCGGTGACTTCTAGGATACAATATTTAAATTAACATTTATAACAGAGAAAGTGTAAAAAATATCAAGTTTATTTAACGACATAAAAGATGGATGCTTTAACTATACTAATATTATAAAGCTGAAGAGTTTGTTTGTTTGTTTGTTTGAATGCGCTAATCTCAGGAACTATTGGTTCGATTTGAAAAATTCTTTCGGTGTTAGATAGCCCATTCATCGAGGAAGGCTATACATACTCTATATTATATCATCACGCTAAGACCAACAGGAGCGGAGCCACACGGGTGAGACCGCGGAGCGTAAAACTGCATTGCTATTTGCTCTTTGCAACATTATTTATATAGCACATCTATAACTGGGTTAATTACAAGCAACAAAGCTCAGTTCACATTACAAGTACGATGTAAAACGCATAAAATGTCATACATAATCATAAAAAACTTTTCCTTGCACTCCGGTAAAGTGCATTATAAAAACAGAAACGCCTGATCAAGGCTGACCACTTCGATAAGGCCTATCTGATTTATTCTTGAGCTACATTCAAATAACCATTTTACGCGACTTATCATATTTATAACTTACATTTAAATTAAATTTACTTATTTACGCAAATGTTAGGTACATTGGTGGTTAGAATATACGCGGATAGATGGCGGTAGTGGTCTTAGATTACAGTTTATCATATGTAGGCAATGTTAATTAATTTAAAAAAATCAGTCTTAATTTATTTATAAAATACTCTAAACTCAAACTAGTTCTATAATTTAATACTAAGGAAGTGGACGCTTCGGCTTTTTAAAAAAACAACATAAAAAATATGACGCAAATCAATCTCTTGATGACTCTTATCTAGACCGTACACCATATTTAATTACATATCTATCATAACGATTAACTAACACGTATAATAAAATGTCATATTATTTAATTACACCTGTTTTCTTCTACTGTTAGCGTGATTAAAAGCTGTATTACTGTCGAAATAACCCCAATTATACCTTCAAAGTCATGATTTGGTCAACAACCGGATAATATACAAAACTGTGCATTCCAATTTTATTGTAACAAAAAAAAACTAATGTCCTCAAACCTGCCTTAAGAAACTTTTTGTTTTTGGGAGGATCTCAGCAAAGGTCTTTATTGCATTTTGCGACACATTATAAACAATAAATTATTTAGGGTGCAGTTGTAGTGACATTTTAATTAAAAGCTTTTTTGAACTTTCAATTCGATAGGTAGTGAATACAATTTTAGCATGTGATAAATCAGTCTCCATACAGAGGAAGACGACTTGTATTATAAAAAGTTGTTCATAACATACAACAGTAAAATTAGGTTTTATTTAGTCTGTATGACATTTATTAAGATAAAAGGTTGTATTTAATTATCTGCCTATATGTTTTTAAGCTATTGCATAGCTTCTATCGCGGGCCTTGAGCGCGGGAACCGAATCGAGAAATTCCGTAACGAAAAAACCTCACGCTCCCCACTCCGACGGGCTCGGAGGTGTGGCTTGAAGGCATGCTATGCAATAGCTTTACCGCGGCAGTCCCCGAGTGCCACACGTCTTTTTAATTTTATTTTAATTTTCATTACATTGTTTATTGAAACATGTTATTTGTTTATGATAAAATCAAATCGATCCATTAAATAATCAATCACAAGATTACACAATTATTAGTGTGTAATAGTACAAAAATAGTTTTAACACATAAGCCGGATATGTGACATTAAAAGGTAATTAAAAATGTATGAATTTGATCCTTATAAGGCAAGGACGTTAGAGGTAATGTACCTACGTAATTACAGACATTGCATTACTCAACAGCGTTGCGTAAAAAGCGCATAGCATAGATATTTAATTTAATATGGGAAATAACATTTCAAGCTTTTCCAATGTAATTTATGTATTGTGAATATTAATTAATAAATTAATGAACCTATTATATAAACTCGATTTGGCATAAAAATACGTAAACGTAGGTAATTCCAATGAATATCTTCGCGGAAAATAGTCAAAATACTTAATATTTTATTTGATAAAACAATAATGATTAGTTACATACAATTTATCTTATTTTTATTCGTTGCTATTTTTATATTTACAAGAACAAAACTTAATGATTAGAAATAAAAAATAAAATCGCCTCACCTTCGCCTTTTTCTGCACTTACGGTTTTAATTTTACACATCAATACATATATTGCATTGTTATACCAATTATTTATTTATAACTATAGTAAATAATTAATTTATATTATGATCAAAACCACTAGGTAATAAAACAATATCAATTAAATTTATAACAAAATCTTAATTTTAATGAAATGAATTCGCGCCATATTTGTAAAAAGCACAGATAACAATAAATGTCAAATCGAACAATGGCGGCAATTTGAATTGCGTTCATTAATTGAAGTGAATGTTACTAAAAATATTTTTGTTTTAATCAACTGGGTCGAAAAACATTTTCTTTTTTATAATATGTATTTAAAATGTTCAATTTCAATTTTTCATATTCTGAAAGTCAATGAATACTTAGACATGCACAGATGTATTAAGCGATTCCGCATTCTTTTAAACGCTATAGAACATTGACAAAGCAATATAGCACTTTTGAATTGCACAATAGAGTTCATTATTATAATACTTTTATTACTTTAATGCTGCTCCACTTATTCAAACAGCTGGTATCGGCCTTGTGGTCAAGTTTCCGTAATATTCTTCTGATAGAACCAGTATTAACGACATTATGGACTGAATAAATATTTAATTTTAATAACAACTTCTTTATAAGTCTATGGCTAAAAAGTGAAACAAGTTTATAAAGTTATTGTTTCAGAAATATTTGGTGTAGATTTTTTACTAAGAGAATGAGACGTGCCAAACAACAGAAATTATTTCTGAAGTCAGTTTAAAACCACTCGAGTATATTATCGTTGCTAAATTTAAAGGTTATAAGGTCGATACCTGAAATAAGATTATATTATTTAAAATATGAAAGGTTATTTTTTTTTCAAAAGGAGATGAAACAAAATAAGACAGAATAAATCTATATCTATATATTATATAAAACTCAAAGGTGACTGATATAGTGATCTATCAACGCACAGCCCAAACCACTGGACGTATCGGGCTGAAATTTGGCATGCAGATGTAGATGTTGGGACGTAGGCATCCGCTAAGAAAGGATTTCCCGAAATTCTTGCGGGAACGGGGAAAAACGGGGATGCACGTACAAAGTCGTGGGCGGAAGCTAGTCACTATACATAGTATAAAACAAAGTCGCTTTCTCTGTCCCTATTTCCCTATGTCCCTTTGTATGCTTAAATCTTTAAAACTACGCAACGGATTTTGATGCGGTTTTTTTTAATAGATAGAGTGATTCAAGAGGAAGGTTTTAGTATATAATTTATTAGGTTTTAGACGAAGCGGGCGGTAAGCTAGTATTATATAAAAATGAAACCCATTTTCCTTGGTCACGGCATCACGCGTGAACGGGTGGACCGATTTCGATATTTTTATTTAATTATATTCCTTGAAGTACGAGGATGGTTCTTATGGAGAGAAAACGTTAATATGTACCACGAGCGAAGCCGGGGTGGACCGCTAGTTAATTAATAAAATTGCCTCAAAGTTGAAAATGATATAAAAGCGCCAAGACTGTCATTAGGATTTCAAATTTAGAACATTAGTTTTGTTTTTTTTCATTACATTTGGCCAGCAAAATATTGAAATAGGTCGAAAACGTCATTTGAATTTAAAAGAAAATTTGTCTCATTCTATTTGTTATTATGTCGAAGTTTTGTCAAAGGTCATAGAGCTATTGTAGGTAACAAAATTGTATGGCATTAACGCGACATTAGTTCAGATCATTCTCACGATGAATCATTATATATTTTCAAGCTATTATTAGTTTAATTCAATTTGTACTTCTATTGGTGCGATATTACACAAGATAAAATGGAAAATAAACAAGGGCCTTCACTGAAATAGAAAAGAAATGAAAATAGAATAATTTCAAAAACAAAACATAAGTAGGTAAGTATTTAGTTTGATAACAATATTGTACCTACCTATATTATTAAAAACTAATAATCAATTTTACATCTACAAAAATTTCAGATTCTTCATATATTAATAAGAAAATTTTGTTTGAAAATTTAAATAATTTCAAATGTAAAAAAATGACGAGCCTTTTGTTACTTTAATATTAAGTATATATTATTTGTATGAAGTAAATACAATTGTAACTGTAAGATGAGATGTATGAATCCGTTCACTTCGTCGGCATGCGATAGAAAGGTCAGCGAGGGATGACCAAGGTTGCTCCACTTGTGATAGTCATAGGCGCGTGTCTATATTATTGTAATCGTGTTGCGAATGTACTGTTTTGTTATGGCTTTATTTTTATTGCTATTGCATATTATGATGATAGATGCATTAGCTTGTTGTTATATTTTCAGTTGTAGAATCGACGAAATCGGCTAATGACATTTTACAGCCCTGTATTTTTACACAATTTAGCTCATTGTTATTCTTTTAGCATTTTCGTTATAGCTTCTCAGCTGTTCTTTTAATAATGTTTTGTTAAATGCCTATTTTTCATCGTCTATAATTCGAATTATTTATTAGTTCAGGTTTATAATTTCTGACATTGATATAATTATTTATTTCACATATTTAGTCTCTGTAATGTACTAGCTTTTATTCTTAAACATCTAGTTAGTACATTCGAATACTAAAAGTATCGATATAGAGAATTTTAAACCTACCGACTAATTGAATTCCGTACAACGATTGGATAAACAAAGCACTAAGCTTCACGTTGTTAATTAGAGATTGAAAGTTTAGTTCTCTAATTACAAACCATTAACACCACATAATTATCTGTCTTCTAATTATCTATACCATTTGTGCCGACAAACAGTGAGACGTTTTGTACGTGAACCAATAATACAAGATTTCTTTATGCCATTGATAAGCGTTTTCGAACATTATTTTTTATGCATAAAGGTCGAATTTACTTTGCTGATTGGGGTATTCTTCAAACTTCAAACGTTGTCGCGTGTTCTATGATGAATAGATGCATTCAGGATTGAGGAATATAACGGCCAGTCAACGTTTTTAGATTTTATTTTATTAAGATAAAGTGCATCCACTTTATGGGGTAATCATTGCAATTATTGCAGCTCTCGAATATACGGGGAATCGAAATTTTAGTAACAGACTTTGTGACGCGTAGTTATCGCGATATCTCATAATGCAGTGCTAGGAGCCAAAAATTGCAAATTACGTTACATATTTTTCTTCGTGTTGTTACACTAAATTTGCATTGATATTTCTCGATCTTCTCGTTACTTCATAGTCCACTAGATTTATTTATATCTGTCATAATTATTTAACATTGAGAACAAAAACGCGAAAAAAACGAGAGCGTTCTCTACATAAAGATTAAATATCTACATGAAGAATTGAAGAGCGTGCGCAACTTTCTGATCATGTAGACATTTATCATCACGTAAGATCATGTAACAAGTGTCGTATTAGTGATGATATAACCACAGATAATATAACACTAGATATGACAGAGATCAGTAGATCAGTGACATACAAAAATATGGAACGGTTTGCGTGAAAATCGACGCGCACGCACAAACAGAAAGTCATAGATTATATAAGTGACTCTTTTATTTTGGTCTAATTTTCTAATAAATGCGTCAGAATGTGGAAGTGCATATTTCTAGTTACTTTTACGATTTGTATGTGAATGTTATTTAAAGCAAATAGAATTTTACTAAATATTGATCAGTCAGGAAAAAAATTATCAGTTAGGTATTGTATGAGAAATATGTATGCCACTATCGGAAAATTGGTTGGGTATTTTCTAAAATTTTCTCAGTTGCTTCTTATTGCAACATATTTTTAGACAGACTTAATACGATTAAAGTGCCTTACGTCTTAAATTTAATGAATTTACAACAAAAAGATGCAAGAATCGCACAATACTCTGACGCAGCATCAGGTCAATGGAATACCAACCTTGATTCCTTGTAGAAAGGTCTATTATAGTTTGGCAAAAGTATCAATAAGGACAAGACAGGTGCGCAAAATAGAAAGTTGTTCTCTTCCTGCTCACCAGTTTACCTCGTAGTTTAATGTTTTATAAACTTATATAAATACGTATATAATATATAATATTAATTAATTGTTAATCCATACGTGACTTCTAAAAAACAGTGACATGAAACTACCTATGAAAATTGCGCACACGCAAAGCGAAACATAACGACATACCTAATGTTATAATATACATTATAAAGCAATATATTCCTTATATATTATAAAATACGAGCTATATATTTCAATAAAATATTATATTTATTCATTTTAAATTCATTTAATTTTTTTAACACCCATTTAAAACAATAAGAAACCAATCCATACCAAAGTATCAAGGTCACTGCAAGTTGCTATGCAATAACAATCAATGCAGTTTATTGGCGCCAGGATATTATTCTTGAGACGTTAATAAGCTTTTCTTATTAATTAATTATTCAATAACATTTATATAAGAATATAAATTGAATTAAAATAATGTGATTAGTATCTACAAAGGTAGGTAATATTATTTTTAAAACTCTAAAGCCATTTCAATTTGTGTTTTAATAATATAATATGTAAGTTTATACTATTTATGACAGATTATTGCAATTGGTATGTAGGAAGTATATTAATTAAATCCAGAGAATAAAATTATTAACTTTATTGTGGCACCAGACGAAAGGAAGAGTTGAAAATTCAGATAAACGACTTTCACTCACAACACGCTAAAAAGTGAAACTGGTATGAGCCAAGCGCCAAATTGGGACTAAATGGAGAAATGTTGTTTTTTTAAACAATTTTTCTTTTTTTTTACTAGTTCCTGTCTGGACGTGATTTGTTATTTCCTAGACTCGTTTAAAATACAACGTTAATGAAGAAAATGGTTTATTGAACCATAGCGGCTTTTACTGAACTATTTTATTTTAAAGTTAGGTTTAATTTGTTAAATTAGGTTGAAGTTAGATACTAAAAAGACGTCAAATGCAGAATTAATGCTTAAAATGCGTTCATAATTAAACCTATCCCATTTTGCTAATATCAAATTTAAGGTACACAAAACTCAACTAACAAATAGTAATATAATTCAACTCTCAATAAAACAAAGCATAATGGCATAGAATATAATTATACTATAATGGTTAACTCAAATCAACTTTACTTTAAATAGAGCAGAGCGAAATCAGAAAGGTGACTCGCAATTGGTAGACGGGTAAATTTTTATTTGAAGGTCATTTTACATTGAAGGGATAAAGGACATCAGTTAATGTCCAAAGACGTTATAGGTATATTTACTTACTTACTTAACTAGCTCTGCGACCCAAACCGAGTCTTGGCTTCCGACACGAGTTTACGCCACTTTCCTCGATCGCGCGCAGTTTCTTGCCAATTGACGGCCTCCAAGTTGCGTAAATCGGCTACAGTTGCGTCGCTCCATCGATATCTGGGACGGCCCACGGGACGTCGGCCAGTTGGAATGCCCAGATATGCCTTTTTCACGGCCCGATCATCCCCCATTCTTAAAACGTGACCGAGCCATCGGAGGCGTTGCGCCTTTGTCTGGCCAATGATGTTGGGCTCGGCCACGAGGTGTTGAATTTCCGCGGAAATTCGGATAGGTATATTTAAGTGTAATAAATTGCTTGGGGTGTGAAAATACTATTTATATGTGTCATTTCGACAAATGGGTACGAATTCTACAACTGTGGATATAATTTTATATAATAAATGTTGATTTTCAATATTGAAGTGGTTTAAAGTTACCTACCTCAAAAACATTTTTGTTAGCATTGAAATATTTTTTGAAAATACGCAATAAAATATAATTTATTAGCTTTATTATTGAGAGATAATTTTTAAACACTATTACCTACGTTATCAACTTGAATAAAAAATTTCGCATACTTGATAAATGACCATGGCCACTTTCAAAATCACTTTAAATTCCTTACCAAATTCCTAATTTGTAGGTTTTAATATAGGTACCATATATGTATACATGAAACCTCGATTGAAATCTAATAACGCCTGTTATTACATTATTGGTTTCAAATATCTACCTACTCGTTAAATTATTACGAAGAAACGTGTTCGATTAACAATATTTTTGAATAACTAATTTAGTATGTTATAAAGTGGAATTTAATGTTGTATCGACAATAATATTAGGTACATTCAATACAAAAATTTAATTATAAACAACCTTGACTAGAACTCGTTCGATACTTATAAAATTGATTATATTTGTAATAAGTTTAAATTAATAAAACCTTTATTCCTATATTTATAGCGTTGTTTTTTTATTTAAAATTTTGGAGAATTAACATTAAATTTCTTAACGTTTCAACAGCCCGAATACAAAATCAAAGTCGTTGAAAAAACACAAAAAAGACTGCGCGTATACTCGTATAAATGTTCTACAAAAAAAAAAAACAGTAAATATTTGCAAAACTATGTAAGTATACTATGACAGTTCGATTAACAATAACCTACGGGTATAATATACCAATGAAGTCCTTCAATGTCATACTTAATACAGCGAATTCCAACGTGCTACAACGAAACAGCATTTAATTTCTTTATGATGACTCTTGGATAGTTTTATTTTTGATGGTAATCTGTATCAAGGAGTTTATTTTCGATTAAAATGATGCGTTGCGAATCGTCATGATGCACCCAAAGGAAGATGCATGCTGACATTTACCGACGTCAAGAACCACGTCATGTTTGTGTAATTTTCAACGATTAATGTGTCAATAACATTCAACAAAGGTTTTCGAAGCTTAGGCAAGGGTATTGGACAAGAATTGGAAAAACAATTAATTTTCGTCCTTCTGTAACAAAATGATTTATTGAGCATCGCTTGGATTTCGACGTGAATGTGCACACTGGATTTGCCACTTGTTCATATATTGGTTTGGATCGATTTTAAAGAATTCTTATTCGTGAATGTATTTACTTTTATTAATGTTACAACGATACTCTATTATCTGTATAAACTTAACATTCATTGTACCTACTGATAATGGTTCTTTATGTTGATCATTACAATCTATCAATAGAATAAGTTAACTAAAATATACTCCCAATTACCTAAATTCACTCTTAAAATGCTAATCGTTAAAATATTGCGATCTTTAAACCCTTACAAAACCAACAACACAACAAAAGGCAACCGTCATTAAATAAAATGTGTCGGTGTAGTTGCAGCGTTTAAACTTTTGTATTATTTTCGTCATGTAAATGTCACTCTTATCTTCATTATGGGCATCACGGATGTGGGAACGGTGTTCAGCTCGAAGGACCAGCCCTTATTCCCTCCTAATTAAGGCCATTATACGAATTTGGGGAACTTTAAATAACGTCTGGCAACACGTTTCCCCGCGGGCCCAGTTTAACGACTTTATTATTGCGTATTCAGAGAAGTTGCTGGCAAGAATTTTACGTATGAATACCATCTATGGGAATTCTGAATTGCTTTAGGTCATGGTCGAGATTACTTGTACTTTGAGGTCTGTTAATTGTATGAAACGAACTTAATCACACGAGAACATAAGAACAAATACTGATCTGTATCTTCGACTTCTGCCTGACTGAATTTGAATAATTTAATTTACCTATTCAGTTAAAGCAAGATACACATACTCTGTCCCTTACATAGCGAAACTTCGAGCTGTGGATATGATTTATCTAAATAACACTACTCTATGTAGGTTACCAAGTCTTAATTTATAGTTAGAGGTATCATTAATCATT
Source organism: Colias nastes (assembly GCA_907164665.1). Classification (NCBI taxonomy): domain Eukaryota; kingdom Metazoa; phylum Arthropoda; class Insecta; order Lepidoptera; family Pieridae; genus Colias; species Colias nastes. The sequence goes on along the minus strand of CAJQZM010041757.1, from coordinate 24,900 downwards.
GGCGACCTTTCCTAACATACGATTACCTGCACGCATCTAAATATCAAAAGTGCAGAGTTGGAGTGACAAGCAACTTTCGTAATATATATTTAAATAGAGGAATAGTAGTTTGTGCGATGATTTCTTTTCTGTGCGTTTTATTTTGCTGCCTTCGTTCGTTTATACGCCCACATGTTTTATGTTATATCATCATTTGTAGATTAAGTACCTATTTATGTCAAGAATCGTCTTTTATAAAACGTAATACCTTATATTTTGGTGTATTTTATCTTAGTATTATTTATCGAGTAAAAAGCATATGACTAATAATTAACTACTTTAATGTATAATATTTGTTTGGGTTTTTAATTTTAATATAAATTGTATTCTATTCATATTAAAATGTAAGAAGATACCATGATAGAATCAAAAAATATATACAAACAATTTATGAAGGTTATTCGGATTGAATTATGACAAATTTTGTATAGAAATAATATAATTGCAATATTTACTAATTTACATTATGTGCAAAGAATCGTTTGACAAATGACCCAACACTAAATTGAATTTAACAAAATATACAAGAGATCTTTACAAATTATTTATATTTATCGATTTAATGAGTATATTATCTGTGGTATTATGATGAGCCAAGCAGCTGTCATTTGACTACCCATCCATTGCCCCTATAATGGTACGGGTTACGTCATTTTACTAAATGTCAAAAGCTGACCCATGACACCTGACCGAGCTAAACATTGCCTATGAATGGACTTAAAATTTAGGTCGCAAATCGTTAATTGGAAAGTAAATATAAAGGTTTTCCTGTGCACTTTTGTGAATTAGTTTGAGAAAGACTTGAATAACCTATGTTATATGATATTTAGTAATATTTACTTTTAAGACTTCATTAGCCTACAGGATATTATGTAGAGACGTAATAGTTACATGTACTAGTTATTGAATGATCAGAAATGGTTATTAAAAATATTCTGAATTATGCAAAAAAAAAATTTTTATTTTTATGAGGCAAGACATTTAGACACTTAAATGAGACCTAATCTAAAAGTTTATTAGCAGCATAAAGCATAACTTATGTACTCTTATCTCTTCACGAAAATATACTTAATTACATTACGCAAAATAACGAAAGTGCAGCATTAAATATTATCTCAATTCAGCCGGTTTCACTTTCGTCGCGTGCTGAGGTCGTTACCGCGGTTATTTTAACTAACGGCGCACGATAGCCGGGGATCTTAACTATTTAATAGTTGGATGTTTTGGTATTACTATTAGATACTAATATTATAAAAGAGAGTAACTCTGTCTGAATGAAATTGAGTAAAAAGATTGAGACTAAAGGACATAGGATAAGTTTTATCCTGGAAATGAAACGGACGGGAAATATGCGGTTATTCTTTTGACTACGCGGGCAAAGGCGAGGCCGGAAAGCTAGTGTGATAATATAAATGTTGTAAATGTGTAATTTGCTGAGATATTTCTAAATTAAGCTTTTGATGACCTTGGCAATAATATTTTTATAGCTTGTAACATAAGTACACATATTTTTATTTTGGTGAAAGCTTATTTTAAAAGTACATAAAACCTTCAGAAGGTCTTTAAACTTTATTGAGTTTCATGGGCATATAGTTATTTGCAACACCTTTGGTATCTGATTTTCTAATTATTATACTGACAATGAATTGAAATAAATTTTCAAGGACGCTTTACTTCGTATGTCGTAAGATTTAGGTGTTAATTTTATTTCCATAAATCTATACAAAATGTTCAATTATACAGATTAATTAACATTGATTTTAACAGTGTTATTCTCTATAATTTAATAAATTCCAACACTATGTTCACAAAGTGTTGCATGATTGACACCGGAGCGCGAATGTCGCAAGCTACAACAGTTGGCCAACACCTGTTGGACTGCTTCGAAACGTTTTGACACTTTTATTAAGTTTAGGGTGTTCTGAGAGGAATAAATAAGAGAGGTTATACTTCAAATACTTTTGCCCATATGATTACAGTTACAATTCCAATATATTTATGTATAACAACATTTAAGAATAGTGCCACGAATTTAATAGATAATCTACAAATTTTGTATACCTACATAACATTAACTTTAAAATATATGAGATGAAATAAATTACATTGCACTATTTAAGAGTTAAATATACTATAACACCACCAAATACTTCAATACTTCATCTAAATTAATCCGTTAAAAATGCAGAACATAACAAACATCATTAATATCTTGCATTACGTTGCAAAAAAATTCACAAAAGAGTTTGATCATTACAAGAAAATACGGTTAAAAAAAATGTCTTGATGACAGGCGGCTTTTAGCTTACGATATTGAAAATGGCGACCTCGTACCAAATTTTTAAATCGCATACATTCAAAACCTTGATTTTAAATCTAGACTGAAGTTCAAAGAGAAGTCGTGACTCGTTAAAACAAAGATTTTGAGTTGATCTTATATTAACGACCAATTAGTGTTAATGGATAAGACGATCAACGAAAAATGGTTAATATTTAGACAATTTTATATTGTAAAGCCTATTAATTGAGTTGTTAACGAATGGAATGTTGTATTTTATGTATAAAGATTTTTAGTTAACCTTGTTATTTATTTGAATTAAAACAGCCTCGGTCTGGCATGTGATAATCGTATCACATAGTTATGATCCTTCTGAATTTCTGCCAAATTGGTTCATTAAACTTGTATTGGATAAGGAACAAACATGAGCTTCAAGTTCTTTATTAAATAAACTTTTTAGTTTTGAATTCAATTAGAGTGTTTTGTACATCAATTACATTTTAATCAATAATAAAGACATTAAGTACTGATGAAATTTTAGTATGGAACTTATAATCTTAATGACAAGGGTTTGAGAAATGTTTTAGAATTTATAATGTCCTGCAATTCATCTTTCTGACGAAGAAAAACGTAGCGTGAAATTTAATTTTGGGCCAACTCAATCAAAAAGGTATCTGCTGATTTTGCTTGGTCATAACTAAACCGTAATGTAGGGTCATCATCCTTAATAACAATTATTAATTTCAATGAATTCGTATAATGTAATCATTACAAATTACACGTATTTATGTATGCATTTAGTTGTATTTACTTGGTTTCTAATGAGTTTTAGCGCAAATAATTAATAACAAGTTTGGTTATGAAATAATGCTTTTGTATTATTGTTTGTGTATGAAATATATGCTGTATGTATCTTTTACATTAATTGTTGCAAAAAGACTTCTTTAGCAACCAACTTTGAATAGTTCTTCTATGTTAAATTCAATTAGGTCCAACCATTTGTGTCTGTTTTGTTATACGAAACGTTTTCAATGGTTTACTTTCCTCAGTTATCATTTCTATGACCATAAAACATCAATTTGCTACGATACCGTTATTTTAAATGCAATGAAAGTTGGTTCCATCGTGGTAGATGTCAAACTTGGGTAAATGGGCGGTCAGCACTGACCTATTGAACGTCGTGATGGAAACAACAATAGTTGCAGAGATTCGTGGAGTCAAGCGGATAGATCGTGACTCTTTGGTATAGATATATGGTGACTTGGTGTCGCTAATGTGATGATATCAAAATGTGATATGAAAGTATTGAATTGATATTGACAAAACCTATACCTAGTACGCGTTTCAATCTTCGTCACTCCCGATAAAAGGAGGCATTTTGACTTCAAATTGAACTACTCAAGAATATTTTAGCTTAGAATTTGAAATCTTGGCAATATGCTAATTCTCTCGCTGTTAGATGTGCAATTGTTTTCACTTTAGGTACTTGTCCAAATAATAAAACAAATGTTTTTCACATGTTTTCTAAATTAGGCCCATTAAAACCAACGAGGCAATCCTCTATTACGTATTATACAATCAAAGTTGAATGTTAAGATGTCGTAATGAGGATAGGACGGAACTGCGTAAAAGAAAAACGTCGGATGACCATTGTTAATTCGTTCCAACTTTGACGTGATTACGTGTAAGGTTAACGAAACCAAACGTTATATGATTTTTGTGCAGTCACCATATTCAATAACCTCAGACCTACTAAGCCACTTAATTGAGAATTTTCCGATTTCTCCATACGAAAAGGAGGTTTAATAAGTAGTATTATCTTCTCAATGTCATTATTGTATCATGTGAAAGTTGTAAATTCATATTCTGTACTATATTTAACCCTTAATTACAAACCAACCAGTTTGAATTCTAATTTCTCCAAATCAAACTTATGTAGAGATCGTCCCACAAAAGGACAGACGATTGCTGTTATGTTTGACAACTGTAGAATTTTTGCAAACAAAATGGCTATTTGCATTTCATTAACTAGTACACAAAATCACAAAATCCAGTTACAAGATAGTCGAAATATAGTTGTCGAAGTAAAATGTAATGTGAGTGTAAGAATTGCGTCGTCAATAGCATGTTCTCACGTCCTTAATAAGTGTGTAGTCGGAAACGGTTACAAAAACGCAACCGTAGACAAAGGAAACGAAAAAGTTATATGCACGCGGAACGACTTTGGGACATTCGTGTTTATTAAATTATGTAGCTAGCCATTGGCCGAAGCCACTGTTACGCAAAGTATTATGTAATACTTAACGTAGATTTAATTTGGAGATAACGGGTGACCCGGTAAACTTCGCACTGTCGTTTAAAAGGAAATCTTAAAATATTCTTTGGGCATATTTTAATAATTTACTGTTATTTTTCTGTTCAGGTGGAAGAAATAATCAAATCAATTTAGACGTGCTTGAATTGTATTAATAGGTATCGTTTCAATTGAAAAGTTTTCATGTTCTGACCTTGTCCTTATTAAAAATACTACCTAATTTTTGAAAGCGAATTTATAAATTTTCATACAAGTTTCACCCAATTATTATCATACCTATAATATTATGTTTTCTTAAATACATAATAATATGTCATCATATTATCCATGTGTTTATTACACCACTATATTACTTTTTCTCTAGTTTTTTGACTCCAAGTTACAGTTTTCTCTACTATAATGAGACAGTTGTCATTAATGGTATCTGTGAACCAAGGCATGACGATATGCCGGCTTGATTGATGTTCTGTGAAAGCTTGAACCGCGATTGTAGCGTTTGTTATGATTTCGATTAATGTTCTTAATTACTTATACTTGATAATGATATCTCTAGTCTTAATTAAACTGGCTTCTATTAATTTATGTTTGAGTTGTTTAATCTTCTTTTGATGTCTGTGTACTTTCGTATTATCAGAGTAAAATGTTTTGGTAATATGAATTAAAGATAGCTCAATCTTTTTTAAAGAAAAATAGCATGTTTATGTTATGTTGAAAACAGCAGTAGTTTGAAATGGGTATATGGAATAGACACAAATAAAGAGCTTCCTGTAAGGGATCGCTCCCTTACCGTTGAGGCCGTTCTTTTGTACGATACTCTTTTCAAACTATTTTTCTCAATGTAAAGTTCCTTAAATAAAGAATTAATTAATGTGAAAAGCTTACCTTATAAAGTTTATCCTTTTGATACCACACATCCTCCTCTTCTTCTTGAGCTAAAGCCTGTGAGAGATCGTCACGAGACCGGGACAGTATCCGCCGTCGAGAAACCATTTCGCCTCCCGTCGCCAATTCAAATGGTCCTAGGCTGGAACAAAGAGAAATATACATTAATATTGGTGTAATATTACATTAATATAACTAACTCCTTATGTATATGCCGAGGTAATCGATCATAAAATAATAGGAATTAGGTATGTAGGATGTAAAACAGAACGTCGAACTTTTTAAGTACAAACCTATGTAAGCATATCAACAAAACCGCAAGCCTAAAATGTTATTCTATAAGCCGTTATGGTATGAGGAGATAATATTGCCAATAATTTTCTTATTGTATGGAACAAAAGAAAACAAAATATTATTAACTCTAGCTCAGTCTAGCCAACGCATTAAATTGTAACTAAGGTAGAGCTGTTTTCTCTCTATATAAGTTTGTATAAAGATTTTTAACAAATAATATTTACTATTAAACAAGCAACTGTCATCACAAAGAAGATAGATTTACAGATAAATCTAAGGTTAAAGGTCTTGCTTGTGGTTTGCTAAAACTTTCACTTGTTTATTTAATACTTCTATACGAGTATTTAATAAATTTACCTCAGAATATTCAGCATATATCAATTTAATTGCATTTATATCAACATCTAAGAAAGTGATCGTGAAAGTGAAGATTAAGGTTATAATTGTCAAAGATTAACAACTTAACAGAACTAATGTCATTTCTACGACGGGCTATTGACAAACATAAAATACAACAGGGATGAAAATTACAGTCTTTATAGTGTGATGGATGATTGCTATCTATTACAATAAAACAATTGTTTAGCTTTCTAATATCGGATAAGATTATACACCCGCATTGTAATAAAACAATAGATTGTCGAAAGTATCATCAATTTATTTATTTGGTTTTTATTATCACTCTAATCTGTTGGATCATTTATATGTTAATTCAAATGAAGCGTCAGAAACAATGCATTTTGTTTTCGTAAATGATAAACAAGCATTTGTATATTATCTCTTATTGATTGATAGTTTGAAACATAATCAGATAATTTATTTGGAGAATCCCTACCTACCATCTTTCTCAACAAAATATGTATCTACATCCATTTAATTCTAGATTAACACAACAAAGAATCACTCAAATCCTTTAATAAAAAATAAAAAAAATACCGAAAAGAGAAAAATAAGACGGAAAGAATGACCGAAAGAATTTATACCAATCGGTATAATCCCTATAAATCAGCTCCTTTTTTCAAACATTCCGTATTAACATCTCCATGACACAAACTAACAAAGCATAATTTGGCCACGCTTCCTTCCGACTGCTAACAATGTCTGACATTGGATACGGCATTGGCTCGTATCTGCCGATCTCACAGTTCCTCCCATTCATGTTGTTACAATGCTATTGTGGTGAAAGCCCAGATAACTTTGTTCTGATGGTACAGGTGTTTGGAGAGATTTATTGGAAATAGGAAGCTCTAGTTGGTGAATGTTCTTTGTGTGGTAATGTTGGTTTTTTGAGGTGCTTGTTAGAGACAGTATTGGCAGTTGTGTAACACTAACACATGACATGTTGGCACTTGAGAAAGTTTACAAATTCACAACAGTTCAATGATACATAATTTTTTATAATTGGTCACATTTAAGTGATTTTCCGATCAACCATACTTAAACCAACGATATTTATAGAAATTATATATTCATATAATTCCTGTAAACATGTTATCTGACAATTTAGTAAATGCTTATTTTAATTCTTAATCGTGATTCCCGAATCAAAAAAAATCTCAGTGAATAGTTAAATGCTCACAGTTATCAATATAAATCTTCCACACCTTATCAGTAATGAAAAGAACATAAGTAAAGACAATTTATCTATAGATAGACGAAAATCAATCACTCTTAATAGCATATAAATGTAGGCTGGATATAATGGGTATGTTGCACTGTAGATCCCGTTTGTTACATCGTGTGTACTGACCTATATCGACCGCTTGCTCTAGGGCTGTCCAAAGTGAATAAAATTAATATTTAATAGTTTTTTTAATATTAAATATTATGTTGTTATTGATGACGATGGCACAGAAATGAATTTGAGAATTGTTTTAATAAATATAGATCGTGAATAAAAATAAACGATAAGTGTATTTTTATCAATAAAATTGTAAACATATCGTGCAGATAATGTAATCCTTGGATATGTATTTTATTTTTACCTGTGTTTTTACTCTTATAACTATTAAATTTAACCTTGGTATTAAGAGTTTTTTTACACTAAAAGTATGCATATTGTATCGCACATTATTCCAAAATGTTGTGAATCATCTTTGAACGGTACAGATACAAAATAAACAAGTGACAATCTAAATTACATAATAATAATAAAAAAAAAATAATAATCTGCTATTTAACAGCCTTATAAATGCCCTTACATGTTCAAATCATTAATTACTGCACATACAAATATCTCTCATATTGTGTGTAATGTTATTTACATATTAAAAAACCGTATATTTTAAATTATCTACGCATTTCACAGCCCCGTTACGTACGGCTAGCGGGTATAGCCTTTTTTTATTGTGTACTGAGGCATCTGCAATTACTACGGTAAGGATAGCACGTGGTGTGACGTCATCGTTTAGTACGATAGATTACTCTAGCTTGACAGTGATCGAATTTTAGGTTAGTTTTTAGATTTATGAGGAAAATTGGGTTTTCTAAGACTGGTTTTGAGTTATTTTGTGCTAAAAGAGAGACAATTTTTTGAAGGCATTTTTGGAAAAATTTATGATTTTTTAATAAATAAATTATAAAATGAAAATATTAATTGAAAAGCTACGTTATAATGATGATAAATTATACAAATAATCATCGTTAAATTGTATTCTAGTCCACATTGCAACACTTGAAAATTCCTTAAAAATAACCAAAGCACATTCTTTCCACCTACTTTCCAAGTCAAATGAAAACGTGCTTGTGATCCTAATTGCATGTTTCTATTATGTCTCACAAAAATGGGGTATTGGCTATATAAATTTCGTTAAGCTAATCTGATTCTTGTCTCCAAGACTTAAAGGCTAAGATTGTTTGACGAGGTTGTGTTTCACCACGAAACCATTTCGTCATTACTTACGGTCAAAGGAGCATTCTTTTTCAAAATTGGTCGCGTTCTATTTTCAGTGATTCTTTTTGTTCGACTTTTGCAATTACAAAAATTGTCTGAATGCAAAGCGTATTTCTTCGCTTAATTTTTAGTTATTGGTTTAGTTTTAAATGAGTCATAATATAGATCTATTGAAGAGAATTTCTGTAATGGATAATGTTTAAATAAAATAGTTTTGGCTGCATAAGGAGGTATCAGAACTTCAATTTAACAGACTAGTTAAGTTTCTGAGAGACAGTTGAGGTTTTCGTTATAGCTAATTCGTGCGTAGAATTTTATTATCTGTATGCGTGCTACCACTATAATAAATACCGATATGTTTAATAAATCATAGTGAATAAACTAAACATAAACCTTTGAAACTTGTCTTGAATGAACAACTTTCGCCAAAAATTCCTCAAACAAACGACAGAATCTTGCAAATTATTAGTCACATTCACATATCACTTGCAGACCGGTAGAATTTAAACCATTACATATTTCATTACCATAACAATCCATTACCTCAAGCAAATAGTACAATGTGATTTCACTCTCTACGCATAATGCCTGAAGAGAATGAACTGATTTGAATAGATCAACAGATTCAGTACACTTGTATTCATTTAAATAATATTACAATACCTGTTACGATGGCAGGTTTACAGTGTGTCGCACCTACAGACTATACTTAGATAAAAAATATGCCCGACAGATTAAAAATGTTTTGCTAATCAGAGTTTGTAGGTATTGAGGTAGATAGATTATTAATTCGTGCATCGATTTGTTCGTAGAATAGGTAGGTATCTTCTATATCCTGTATAGAACATATTGTGTTTCGTATAGGCATAGACAAATATAACCTAGGTATAGGTAAGCATTATTTAAAATGGAATTTTTGTTTCAACTAATTGAGATTTATTGACTATTTGAAGTTACTTTTTATGTGTTAAAACATGATATTTGGGATCTTAGTTGTCGTGATATCTGTCATTCAGAGTCTAGTTTTAATGAACATATTTAGATAGATTATTGCTTCCGTAAACATATTGATATTCACTTTATTCAAATTTATTTTCTAGTTCTAGTCTAGTCTAGACACTCAACAAAGAGTACAAAATCTATTGAAAAATTATTTAATAGCATCTTGAAGCCATGACATTTATTTACTTAATCTAAACACATCATCAATTTGTCTTAACGTTAAATACCTACTCATTGACGTTACTCTAGGATATCAAGGGCTTGCAAAAACATCAAAGAAATGAAAGAAATATAAACATTTTATAAATATCACGAGTCGAATAATGTGTGACCTTCGAAAGTAATATTCGGTATAAAATTGTTACAAAATGTTTTTTAATCTACACTACACTACACTACACTAATAATATTATAAAGAGGAAAACTTTGTTTGTTTGTTTGTTTGATTGTAATGAATAGGCTCATAAACTACTGGACCGATTTTAAAAATTCTTTCACCATTCGAAAGCTACATTATCCACGAGTAATATAGGATATGTTTTATCCCGGAAATTCCACGGGAACGGGAACTATGCGAGTTTTTCTTTGAAACCGCGGGCGGAGCCGCCGCGCCGGCGGAAAGCTAGTAATAATATTATAAAGAGGAAAACTTTGTTTGTTTGTTTGTTTGTTTGATTGTAATGAATAGGCTCATAAACTACTGGACCGATTTTGATGAAATTTGGCACAGACAATCTTTAGACACTGAGAAAGAACATAGGCTATTTTTTATTGCGAAATATGTACCACGGGCGAAGCCGGGGCGGACCGCTAGTATATCTATAAATATCGTTTGTACTCAAGGCTAGAAATTGATACTTTGACAAAATATTGCATGTTGAAATGTAATAGTTTCAATAATAACTATCATTTATAGTGTTCGTAAACATTATAAACAACACTATTAGCAAGCCTACATAATATAAGTTTACCACAAAGGTCGTAGAGCGTAGGAAGATTTATGGCTAAGAAATTAAAACAATTTATCATTTTTATTGCTTAACTGCATCATGAAATCATAGTAGTATGTCTATAAAATACATTAAAAATATGTTAGAAATTGAAGATTATTCAATTTATCACAGTTTTACATTCCGCGGAAGCGAAAGCGGAAAATTAGTTTTCTATAATAATATATTTATCGCAATATGTTGATAAAGTTTTTAAAACATTTATAAATTATAGTGGGATTAATTTTCAACTTTTAGTATGTGAATATTTAAATTTTTCCATTTCATTCATTAAAACATTGTTACGTCTTTTTATTATCGAGGAACGTAGTATACTAATATCTATGAAATGAATATCTCTTTCTTTTGTCTCTTTTTGAAACAATTTGACTAGATAATATATTCGAACACATCTGCATCTAGTTTAAACTTTAAGAGCTAGCGCGCAAGAGCAACTTTTGTCTCTGCAACTATTTTGTCTCTCCCATCAACTCTATGGGCTAGTAAGAAAGTGCGCGCACGTAGCGACGCAACTCCCCATAGCGTTGCTGGGAGAGACAAAATATTTGCGGAGACAAAAGTTGCTCTTGCGCGCTGCTCTTACATCAACAATTGTCCCGTACAAGCTTCCAAAACTTCCAAGAACAAATGATAAAACGTTCGCAGATTGCGCGGGTCAACTTCGCTAACTTTCGAGAAAATTCTGATAGCGGTGACAGTTGACACGCTATTGAAGAGATGATAACAAAACTCGTTGGTCAAACGGTAGATGAGATCGCGGGACGTGCAATGTCAAATGTCTTGCAAGATTGCACCTAGGAAACCTGTTTGAGAGGTTATATGTATTATGATTTGTAAATTTTGGTATGTTTAGATTGTATGTTACATACCTACTGATATGTGCCTTGTGTTAAACTTTTGTATAGTAGATGCCAATTTGTATGTCTTTAATTTTACCGTCTTATTTTTCTTTTATAATTTTTTAATCCTTCATTATCTTAAATAGGTTTGCGGCAATAAATACTCTGTAACATAAAATAAATCATTACTATTACATCTTTTTGAGATTCTGTCAAAGTGATAAGTGTATAGGACACCAAAATAATTGTTTAAATATTTTAAAATTCTTACATATAATGTTTCCCACGTTATTTGAGAAGACTATTCGTCCCGAATAACTATATACTGTGATGTCAACCAATCCGCTATATTATACAATATACATGCTGTCTGTTATCTGCCGTTAGTATCTCGCAAATACTAATTTTGGATTCTAAGCACACGCAGGGCTAAGTCTTATGCTACTGGATAATTTCGTCTCTCTCATAAGTATATGTATATAGTAGTGAGTGAAAGAGATGGCATGTCACTGCCAAATTAGCTTGACCTCGACTGAAAAGTTTTGATCTAGTGAATGAAGATTATAATTTGCCAGATATCACAAAATTGCACGGCTATAATTCAATTACTAATGTTTTTATAACTGTTTGAACAACAGAATTTTTTACAAACACTTCGTGCACAGTTTAAGAAAACAAATGGGGGATTTACATACCGTTTCGTAGAACAAAGAAAATGTCTAGATATTTTTTAAGTTCCTAAATCATGACCTCGGTCATCTGTGTACCATAATTTTGCTAACAAGATTTTACGGTTAACTCGGTCTCTTTGACCGAAAACCGGTTGAAGTTTTTCGTGTGTAACTTTAGATAGAACAATTTTAGTTTACGAGATCAAGATTTAAAAATTAACTATGTAACTGTAAAAAATATAATCATATACAATATACATTCTAGGTAATATATGACGTCTATCTTTAGTTTTGTGAGTTGCATAATAACCTTTTGTGGTAATAAATGCATATTTCGCAAATTTTTAAAGTATGTTTGTACTAGCTTACCGCCCGCGGCTTCGCCCGCTTTGTCTAAAACCTAATAAATTATATACTAAAACCTTCCTCTTGAATCACTCTATCTACTAAAAAAAACCGCATTAGAATCCGTTGCGTAGTTTTAAAGATTTAAGCATACAAAGTGACATAGGGACATAGGGACAGAGAAAGCGACTTTGTTTTATACTATGTAGTGATAAATTTCGATTGAATAATAGTATGCAATTATCCTCAACGTAGATATATTTTTGCTAACATATTTTCAGTCATAAAATGTCATGCAGTTGATTTGTATCGTGATATAACGCTATTTTATGAAAGTATACGAGCAATTTATTTCACTCATCAGCTTGATTTATTAAACGTATCATAGCAAATTAACAATTATGTACAGCAATATATTGATCAACTTTACGTGCACTGTTTTTTATATTTTAAATTACGTCTGTATAAGGATTGTACCAAAAATGGTAGCACGGTGTATGTGATTTTTTCGAATAAAGCCGTGAGAAAATATCAATTGTTATCTCAAGGCTGACACAAAGATATCTAGAACTAATTCCCTTTTAAGTATACAACGACAACCAAGCGCAACAAAAAACAATTAAAACCCAAGTAATGTATTTTTATGATAAGTTGTAGTTAGTATTAAAAGGTTACAGCTGTTCATGTAATGTTTGTGTTAATATTAGAACGCGGTTTTGTTGTTCATTTTTTACAACAAAAAATATCTAAGATCGTTATCCTCCAATACTATTTAAGAACTTCATTCCAAGCTTATGCAAAAGGCATTAAAGGTAGGAAAGATATTAGCTTTTTTATAAAAAACTATTTAGAATGGATTGTTTGATATTAAGTAATTATTACGTAAACGCTGTGAAAGAACTTCCGAGCGATTTTTACATAACTCCAAGCACAATAGGCCGCTTTCACCGACGAATTAAACACCCAGACTTAGCAATAACTATCAGTTCTAATACGATTACACAATATATAACCGATTTAAATATATTACTTAATAAAAGATGTGTAACATATACGATATATCTTGTATGTATAAGAAGCGTTTAAGACAATTATTACTGAAACCGTTAATGATTGGTTAAGGTCGACTAAGGAGTAAGGAGTATTTTTCTAAGAATTTTTTTGTAGTATTATTTATATGTCTAGCTTCTATACGCTTCTAATAATATAGTTTTAAACAAAATGTCTTTGTTATGTAAATATGTATGAAATGAATGGTAAACGTTAATGAATGGTAAATAAATAAAATTCTAAAGTTAATATTTTAATATGTGCTCTTTATTTATACTGACTTTCCTAATGAAAGTGGGCAAATTAGAATAACTCAGTAATGCAGTAACAGCCATAATTACATCATTAACTACATAAGTATGTTAATTATTTACGAGTGAAAATTAATTATACCACGTGTGTATGACTACTGCATAATAACCTTCTCGATGTTAGATACTAGAAAATATTAGTTAGTTGTTAGTTTTTTAAACTTTAGTTATTTTTATGATTATAGAACATAGAATAAAATTATGACTAACACCTTACAATAGGTACTTAATAAAATATACGATAAGGATAAAATATATTAGGTAAACATTTTACGCATCAACTAATAACATATTTCAATATTTCTACCGCATGCCTATACTTTCCCTATTTAATAAATACTTACGTTAATACGATAATACTTTAATTCCTATTTAGTAACGTTCGTACGTAACGCTTTCCACGGCGACAAAAATTATCATGAATTATAGTATCGCAATTCATAGAGAAAGTAACTCATACATCGCAATTTATAACTTTCACCCACCTTGGAGTCGATATTGACATCGACCTTGCGAGATTCGTTTTCTTCAGCCTGAACAACTTGTGATGTCGCAAATCCATTTTCACAAGCTTCCCTTTCAATAACCTTACTAAATGGAAAACTACTGCGTAAAAACTTCGAGGTCGGTCTAAAATTATATCATCACTAAAACGAGGGGAATCCTCTTTAAATATATATGTACATAAACACTAAAACTAAACACGACCACACACTAACTAAATCCACTTTTAACTAACAAAATAATTGGAACAACATCGCAATCTTATTAACATAAAAATTTCAAGTTAGCCTTACACTCCGTCATTAGACGTAAATTACATTGTTTAATTATTTGGTAATCTCACTCTAGCGAATTAGTATAATCGCGTGAGGGAAAGAGAAAGGTGTATTCAAGTTTGTATTGTCGAAATCTGCCTGTTAGCGTAAGAGTGAATGGTTCTAAAATAGAGGGGGTTCAGTTGGACATAATTGGATATTAATTATATTATAAGATCATTTATTTTATAATTGCTATACAATGCTTAGCAACTTAATTAGACAATATTTAAAAATAAATATTTATTACCTTTAAGTTTAAACCTGTAACTACATCATGATTTAAAAGAACTTGCTATCAATTCAATGACTATTTTCATTTAATTATTTTTTTCTATGGTTTCACTATACTTGAATTGAAATTACTTTAATCTAAAATTAATGTTATATTCTCTATAATTATTTTAAATGATTACATCACCGCACTTGACCAAGAGACCGTTATATCAGCGCATACGTACATACAAAATCCTTCGTACTCCGCACTAAGCGGAACTAACTGTTCAATACACCCAAGTCCTTACATATTTAATTGATGTTTATTTAAAAAGCACATTCCATAAGAATATTTGCCAGCCAATGTATAAAATCAGTGAAATATCAAACACTCAAACAACTTTAGGACCTTTAAACACATTACTCTAAAACAAAGGTTCCACCATTCAATAAAAGTCCTTAATGCCAATTGCCAATACCTTGCCAATTTTAAAATACCGAACACATCGAAATATTTTGCAGTATTGTAAAATATACATTTAACCATCCAAGATAATAGCGATAACAAATATTAGTAGCCCTTGTCTACTAAATTGTAGATTGTCTTCATTATCGAGTATGAACGGTTTAAATAATCCAATAGATTAAAGGCTAGCAACTGCAATTAGATCCTTATCTGTGCCAAGTAATCAACCTTAACCACCCACAAAACTGGGCATGTCTTGAAGAACTCGTTCGGAAATTACAATAAATGTAGGCCAGATGTAAACGTGTTAAATCGAGAGATAATAAACGAGATTTCGCGTGTCTTTACTGATAACATCGATCCGCCTACTTTTGATTACGAACAATTAAATTTGCCTCCGTGTGGGAAGCTGTCACTTTCAATGCTTTTGGTCATTTATGTACGAAAATACTGAGCATATAATTTTCTCTTCTATATATAAAATTCTCGTGTCACAATGTTATTTACCATACTCCTCCGAAAGAGCTTGATCGGTTCTCATGAAATTTTGTGTGCATATCGGGTAGGTCTGAGAATCGGCCAACATCTATTTTTGATACCCGTGATAAGGCAGAACAACGTTTGCCGGGTAAGCTAGTATAAGTATATTATAGTGTCCAATCGATCAGTGAAACAGATGTATGAATAACGCATCTGCCCCATACCCCACTAGGGGACATGGGACTTGACTTTTTTTTCTTTTTAAAGTACGTTTAAATATTATAATAGTTTATCATCATTGCACGAATATGTTGTAAATGGTAATTTCGAAAATTAACACATATTTATAACATTATTAATTAAATAAACTTGAAATATTTACTGTAATAAAATATGTTTTATAATTTCGGCAAAATACATACATTTTGTAGAATAAATTAAATGATAAGTTCTTGGAATGTCCCTATAAAAAAATTTGCGCAATTCATGCATTAAAAAACAACTTTATTATAATAAAATGTAAAAAAATTATCAGTATTCACTTATCGCATCTTTAAACAATTATATTTCGCAAAAATTAAAAGCCTGGTTTCTTAATTCTTAGAAGATTGCGGTCTAGTTTTTGCATTGTCTGAAAACGTAATTAGAAACAGACTAATTTTAGGTTTCAGTTTTAGTTCTTTATTAATTTGCGGTCTGAGGAACCTTTTTAGGTCACGTAGGGTTGATGATCGAAAAAATATACAGTCAATTAGGGGTATATTTTAGTGGTATATTTTACAAAAGGTTGCGAAAACCCAATCTACCTGTTTGACCTTTGAGATTTTAAAGAGGTAGGTAGGACCATTTCCCTAAAATAAATTAGTAAATCCCAAAAGGACAAATTTATTATTTGATTATTGGGGCTATCAAGATATCCAATACCTTTAAATCGCATGACTGATCATTCTATATTTATTTTGAATAGCCTAGGGGTAGCTTTAATTAAAACTGTGGCACTGATATTATGGTATTATCTATACTTAATATTATAAAGCTGAAGAGTTTGTTTGTTTGTTTGTTTGAACGCGCTCATCTCGGGAACTACTGGTCCGATCAGAAAAATTCTTTCAGCGTTAGATAGCCCACTTATCGAGGAAGGCTATAGACTGTATATCATCACGCTAAGACCAACAAGAGCGGAGCACTGCGGGTAAAACCAAGCAGCGGAGCTAGTCTTCTTTAAACAGACTATTTAAAGGAAGCAAAACCCTATATTCTTCGCACCAGAACTATTTCCACGACGTACATTGGGGCCAAACTCTCAACGCACAACATGACCCATACCTATAGGCTCCGTGCAGACAGAGAGCGTTCTGCGTTCCGAGTTCTGCGTTCTGCGTTTCGCGTTCTTTGTGATGCGAAGGATCTATAGCGCAGCGCCGCGGTCTGACTGCGTTCTGTGTGCGCCGGCGCTATAGATCCTTCGCATCACAAAGAACGCGAAACGCAGAACGCAGAACGCGGAACGCAGAACGCTCTCTGTCTGCACGGAGCCTTAATTGCGTAATTTTCCCAAGCCTTAACATTAGCTCATCCATTGTGATCACGCTGTCATACCTCACATAGTCACATATTATGTTCCCGCAATACATATCTTGGCAACAAGTCATAAGTGCACGAGACTTATTATTTTCCTATTACTCAACGTACCCTTATTAAGATAAGTTAATCAGCTATGAGAATGTAAAGTCCAATACAATATAAAGAAACCTACATCTGTGTACTTGGATCTCTGAGTCGTTCTAATGTGATAGATTTTACTATAGCATTCATTATGTAATTTAATTAAATTAGATCATTAGTTTAATGTATTAAGTGATCGTTAATCTTATTTCGCTGAATATTCATTATAAATTTGTTCAAAGTGAAATTTAAAATACTTTCTTGCTTAATATCTACTAGTTAAAAATAAATATTTAGAAAACATATTGCCTAATGTTTTTTATACCGTTAAAAGTTAAAACTTCAAGGATTCTATGAACTAATACAATCTATAAAAACTACGAACAAAAACTCCTCCAATCTCACGACAAATATTCATTAAAACCTTGTCTCAGAAAGCCTACTGTAATCTCTATATCTAAAGTAAACGTTCATAAACTGTCCGTCTAAAAAGCAATCAATACAAAACAGGCTGACACGCGCCAGCATACCAGTTGCATCCATTATCATGTCGCCTATTCATTGTTACAAAAAGGCAAAACCTTTTAAATGTGGGTTTATTACGTGGGCACGAGATAAAAATAACGCTAAGTAGAATGACGCGTGCTGGACATGAGCTAATCTCGATGGAGGAATGTCATTATGTACGCGAAATTATCTATGCGGCTATCGACCTCATTGCGACTTTTTGTTATGTATGTATACCGTCAAAATTCCTGTCAAAATATCATTGATTGCTTTTAATACTGCGCGTGAGGGTTTCATCGGACAGTACAATATTGTTCAGTAGCTATATCTAAATCAAGCTATAAAAAAATCTAGATCAGGAAAAATCAAACAAAATAAATTGTAGACTTTTAAGAAATGAAGCAAGCGAACAACACGATTGCTTATAATTTAAACGAATCTTCCAATTTTAATTCATAAGCAAAGTTTCCTCAATGGATTTTCAAAATACTTTTTATTGCGATAAATGCATAATTTACAAATATTATGAATACGATATTAATATTCTAAATTGTCGAACGTCCTCCACAATAAACATAAGATATAAAATGTCAATCAATAATAATTAATTAATTGAATCCATAATGCATCAGGTCATTTGCAAAACAGCACAAACTTGGCAATTAATTCTAATTTGCATAGTGACATCACGGAATCTGTATCAAAATTTGATATGAAAAGAATGATCTAGGTACGGGAGCTAGCAACGTTAAAAAAAAAGTCATTTTAGTATAGTTGGGTTTTTGATATACTGTTTCTCTTGCTATATCGGTTAGAGTCCGGGCTGTCTGGCTGGCCGCAGTGGTTGCGTTTATTAGTGCGCATCTTATCTGCACAGGAAAATATCCTTAATTTAAAGTCATTTTTTAACGCGTAATTTTTAATCTTTTGCCTTTAGATAGATCCATCAGACATAAATTTTTTATTGCAAGACGTTTTTTTCGTTGTTAAATAGGTGCCAGACGCAATTTTTTATTAAAATAATTAAAATGTCATCGAAATAAGTGAAATTCTATCTATATTATATATTTATTTTCATTTTAAAAAATCTCTAAATATCATCTGATTATTTTATAACGAAACCATACATTAGAATTCTTTACCCTTTGTAATGTACAAGCCTATGCTCATAACATTTCCATTTATACACAACATATCGACAGTTTTCTGGGAAGTTACACTTTACCGATACCGACGGTTGAAATTCAATATGCATAGATTGCATTCAGTTAGGCAGGAAACCAGCTGCAGGTTATTCAACCAACTTATATATTCTATGACAATGTCAAAAAGTATTAAGATTAATATTGTGAAATGCAGGAATTTAAGGATTGAGAAACTTAGAATATGGTTGATTTAAAGTTATATCATTGAAAGCAAATACAAAATTACTTTTTAGGTATTAAACACATATTATATCAAGTTTAAAATATAAATAAAAGTTATATAAAATATTATTCTGGCGATATTTAGCAGCAGCAGCAGTCTCATAGCAGTTAAAGTAAAAAACACATTAAAATTTTAAAACTATTAATTTTATTCGAATTCTAATGAAACATAATATTTTGTCCATTCTAAATCGCCTTAATTTTGTTCATATCGATTCCACTTACTACCTTTCCAATGTTATCACGATTCCAAAAGCATCAAGTATTCCAGATACATACCTGTAACAAAAATAACATCATAAATATCAATCCAATCAAATAAAGATGGACATAAATAAATCAGTAGCGTTACCAATCAATGCATCGGATCGATCTGAACATATCTAGTAAAATATCAATTTATCATCTCAATGAAAGTTACATCATCACACTTTCTATGATTACAACGCGATCTATTTATATGTTCTACTTCTAAATGAACTATTTTTTTTTTCTAGTTATTTCTAGTTTTATTTTGATTTAAGTAGTTAGCTTTAATAATTCGTATTTTTTTATATTAGACTCATAATATTATAGACATAAGAATTAGGGAAATTAGGGATTTTGATTTAGAGCTTGAGATAGATTTACTAAATACAAGAAGAATCAAGTCTTTGCGATATTAATTTTTTGCAAAATTGCCTTATTATAATCATTCTCTTAAAGAAATTATATTGTTTATTTTAATAATTTTAACTGGTGTCAATCACATTACTCGATAACCAAGTAAAAGATGATTAACAACTCCAAACTTACACCTATAATGATTTTTGTTATTAAAACTGTCCGATTCAAATTTGTGGTTTGTAGATAAGATACAAGTGTGTATTTAATTTGTTAATGCCTTTTTAAAAGTTAAATTTGTATTGGGAAAGTTAAATTAAATTTAACTTATCGAGGTTTATCTTTAGGTTATTATTTATTAGTGCTAATGTTCACGTAAGACCTTTAAATATTTTTATTTTTTTTATTTTATAGTCAGGGAATTTTATATACTGGGTTGAATTTGATTTATTTAAATAGCATACTATTAAGTATTGCTTAAAAAAACTGGAGGAAAATACTTAAAATGTATGATTAGTTTATATAAACAATACATCTTACTATGAATAACTTATGACTATTTAAATGCAAGTATACAACAGAATACTAGGAATACTAATTTTAATTAAGCACGTTCAAAAAGAGCAAATATAACTAAATAAATATTATCACTTACATGTCTAGTCAAATATATTACCTACAGGTCATTGTCACGTTGGAGCTGACCAATAAGCTTCTCATATTTTTAAAATATAGATACCTAGTCCACCAATATAATCCTATTAAGTTATTGTTAGGTCACAATTTATTACAAGTTTTCTTGACAGTATGACAACCTTATAGAGCTAATTTCAATATTAAAAAAGAAATAAATGGAGTTTAATTCTAAGAACCTAGTTGTATAACTGATAAATATGATATACTAGCTTTCCGCCTGCGCCCGCGTTTTCAAAGAAGAACCCGCATAGTTCCCGTTCCCGTGGGATTTCCAGGATAAAAGTTATCCTACGTGTTAATCCAAGTTACCCTCTAAATGTGTGCTAAATTTCATTGTAATCGGTTCAGTAGTATTTGCGTGAGAGTAACAAACATACATACATACACATACACAGACATCCATCCTCACAAACTTTCGCATTTATAATATTAGTAGGATAGTAGGATAGGATTAAATAAGATTTAGATTATCACCATTTACTGCTTTACACTATTTGTCAACAGAATTATCATACCAATTCATACGATTTTCCTCTTTCATTGATTCATACTTTAAGATCAATGAACCATCCTATAGAACAAATATAGAGAATCTATTTTTATTTAAATCAAAGCATTGTTCGACTTCAGTTCCGGCCGGTATGTGGTTTCCGCACTCCGACATTAGACGCCTTTTATTCGTATACCGTTAGGATCATTTATTGGTAGAACTAATTTCGATAGTTATGTAGTTTATAAAATTATCTACATGTCATTGTTTTCTGGAAAAAGTGTTCGGTATGAATGTTTTTGAAGCCAACTAAAATATATTTGAAAAAGAATATCTAGTATTAAAATTGTAGGATAAAAATATTATAACAAGCATTACTAAAATTACGCGCTAATCTGGGGGCACGGCAGTGCCCCCGCCAAGTCGAGCAAAAAAAAAGCGGCACGGCCGTACCATCCTTTTCTCGAAGCAATTCGGGACTTTTTCGACCCCCTATAATTCGGTTGTGGATAAAGCAAGAAACCTGAATCTTCAGTAACTAATCCGGCATTGTATAAACACGGAATATTTAAAATTTCAGTCAATTTGAACCAGTAGTTTAAGAATGACAACTTGTTAAAGTTTCTAAATTTTGTCACTCACTGACTCACCGATCATCAAAAGTCCAAGGCACTTCTAGCAGACTTAGAAGCTTCATATTTGGAATACATATAGAGTTTAGTGTCTTAATCATGGGAAAACTTAAATATTTTGTAATTTCGGTCCAGTTTTCCAAATACACCAACTGCATCAATAACTTTGTAATCCCATATAAATATATGGGATTACAAAGTTATTTATGCAGTTGGTGGTTGGTGGTGGTTATAAATTTAATAGGTGTAGATAGGTACCTACCATATGAGGCAAGGGAGGGGGTCTAGGGTGGGTAAGGGTGTGTTTAGCCCATGAAACTGAACAACATTATTACTTGTAAAATGGTCGACGTAATGAAAAACACATGATTGGACATGTCTTGAAGTACGAAAATCTAATAAAAAACAGATTAACTGAAATAATTAAACATCTCTCGAAACTTCCTGATGATACCGTTTGCTTATTGCCTACAAAAAATATGTGTCAACAATTAAATACTGCAATGCTAAGATCTCTCCCACATCCTGAAATAAATCTTATAGCTATAGATAGCATTGATTGTCCCAGGTACCTAACAAAAAGAGCTCGTGAATGTATAAAAAAATATGAAGACGATGCTTCTATGACTGCAGGTCTAGAAAAGAACATAATTATAAAAATAGGCGCAAAAGTCATGTTAAGGCGAAACATTGACGTGAGTCTCGGTTTAGTTAATGGATCTATCGGTATAGTGCGAAAAGTAAAGGTTGATCCTGAAAATTCAAAAATAATTAAGAGAATATATATCACATTTAATAATGAACCTAATGCATACGAGCTTGGTCCGGTCAAAACTAAATTTGAAATTATTAATAGAGCTTATGTTCATCGCGAACAATTTCCCATATGTATAGCCTATGCTATAACTATACATAAAAGTCAGGGCCTAAGCCTAAGTAATGCGCTGATGGATATAGGTTCTGCAGTGTTCACATCCGGTCAAGCTTACGTGGCACTTTCGAGAGTTACAAGTCTGGGCGGTTTACATCTCATTAATGTCGACTTTGGAAGTATTAAAGCGCAGGAATCATCAATTTGTGAATACAACAGATTAAGAAGTATTTACCGTCCAGACTTGTCAAAAATTGAGACATCAAAGCCTCCGAGAAAAGCCCATAGAGACAGGGAGTGGGCTTTGAGAAAAACTGTGGCTGAAGCTCAAGAAGTAGTACCGGAAAAGAAAAAGAGGAAGACTACATATAAAAATAAGAAAATATCATAAGACCTTTAACAAAATTCGTTAGAAGTAGATGGTATCAAAAAGAAAGGCTCTACAAAAAGAAGTGAGATCCCATCAAAAACATCCTGTAAAAAACCCAAGTCTCGCAGCTCAGTCTTTCTACCGTCAAAAGTTGTGAGATCCATGTAATACCAAGTCGGTTAATCTATTTAGTGTCTACTTGAAGGACCTTCTGTCTTAAGTTATTACATAAGTTATTATCATGCCAATATTAAAAATATTTAACGTTTTAAACAAATAGATCGACTTGGACATCGCATGAAAACAAAATGAATATTACAATATTATATTAGATTCTTTAGTCTCTCGCGCCTCACGCGATTGAAACTCTCGTTCCTGTTGGTCGCTGGCCCGTCGTGCTGTGTAGTGTGATACATACTAATAATCAAATCAAGCGATGTCCAAGTCGATTTATTTGTTTAAAACGTTAAATATTTTTAATATTGGCATGATAATAACTTATGTAATAACTTAAGACAGAAGGTCCTTCAAGTAGACACTAAATAGATTAACCGACTTGGTATTACATGGATCTCACAACTTTTGACGGTAGAAAGACTGAGCTGCGAGACTTGGGTTTTTTACAGGATGTTTTTGATGGGATCAACTATTTTGGGAAATGTTAAAAACAAAATTTACATATATTTCAATAAACAATTCAATCTTTACCACCATCAAACACTAGAAGGTTCTAGAATATTCCAGTTCTAGCAACAGATTAACGTCACATTCAGTCTAATCCTCGACACCAAAGAAATCAAACATTCAACCTTATTTGCCGCCAAATCTGGTATGTATTAGAAAAGCATTATGATTTATTAATCGGCTTATCGGAAAGAGTTTGAAGATATTATCCGTCAGTGAACTTGGGGGTGAGACTAACGGCAGAGAATAGAATAAACGCTAAGGAATAGAAACTGCTATCGCTAATTTTTGACATACGGTCGTGATATTTTAGTAATGGTTCGGTCACACTACCCACGACGACGACGACCACGACCAATATTTTCATCCTGACAAAATTGTTTCAAAATAAAATATTAAAATTTCCCGTCATACTGGTACTCGGAAAGAAAAAAAATTCGAGTACAGTTAATATAAAAATAGGTTTTTTGCAATTTTCGCCGAGACGGTAAGTTAATCATATAATTACCTTTTACCAAAATTGTAGATCATAAAATTATCTATAAAAAACTTGAAATACATTTTTATCTAGGAGCCACCGTTTCTACGAAAAATCTATTTTTTCATTCGTTGATCTCAAAAAAAAAATTCCAATCACCAGAACGACAGGATATTTTAATATTTTATTTTTAAGTGTGTTTTTCACAATTTTGTTAAATTGCGACTGGATGAAAATTTTGTTTGTGGTCGTCTTCGTCGTTGGTAGGGTGAACAAATCCTTAGCGAAATATCGTACGCTAGTAAAAATAACTCGGTCAAGATTACTTTTAAAAAAAATAATTTATTTAAACAAATTACAATTTTTACTTAATCTATGACCTTAACTATAGAGAGCTGGTGTGAGAATGACGAGTTCACTTGTGAATTGCTTATATATCCGAGATATCCTCCTGCCTGGTGGTCCGGTGGTGGTCCGATACCGCATAACCATTAAATTAATATCCCTTTGTTTTATCAATTACGTATTGTTCATGTTGATACGTTCCTTCTTGGATGTCCACGGTGTTA